>JAOXOE010059028.1:0-32543 GCA_028565055.1 Phoeniculus purpureus | reverse complement strand
CACCCACCTCATTCAGCAGGGGGCCTACATTGCCTCTAGGTTTAGTTTTACCTGCAGTGTGTTTGAAGAAGCCCTTTTTGTTGCCCTTTACCTCTCTTGCAAGGTTTAATTCCAAGAAGGCCTTGGCTTTCCTACTTGCATCCCTACATTCTCTCACCAGAATCATCCCAAGTGGCCATCCCCTCCTTCCATGAGCTATAGACTTTGTTCTTCCTCTTGAGTTTGCCTAGCAGCTCCCTTTTTAACCACACAGGGCTCCTTTCCTTGAGTTCCTTCCTGTTGGAACACTCTTATCTTGGGCTTCAAAGAAGTGGTCTTTGAATGTTAACCAGCTATCTTATAGAATCATAGAATCATAGAATCATTAGGGATTGGAAGGGATCTCTAAAGTTGATCTAGTCCAATCCCCCTGCCACAGCAGGATCACCCCAAAGCACTGTATGAACTACCTTCTGTAAACATTTGAAACTTCCTTCCATAACCCCTGCAACTCTAGAAAGATCCCAAGTTGGGGTCATCACTATATATTATTAAAGCAAACTAATTTTGCTGATGAAAACATGATGCTTTCAACACATGTACACAAGCATCATATTTGTCTCATTGAACCTAGCAGATGCACATATAGTTGAATGTTTATAGGATTAGGCCTGAAGTTTATGTATTATTTAGAGTATGGGATAATTTGGAGAGGGGTCATTCTTTGAATCAGAGTGGGTGTTGGAAACTGAAGTGTTACGGCATGAATCAGTCTCTGCTACTGCAGTTTTCTCTTTAAGATCCTTCTCTTGTTAACAGGAGGTGGAATTTCTGAGTAGGGATGAAATGGTGCTCATATCAAAAATGTGTGCCCGGGCAGGAGGGAAGGACACATTTAGAACTCATTAGTTTAACTAATCTATTAAATACAATTATTTGGAGTCTTAGTCCTCCAGAGATTGCAGTTGTTTGTTTTAACTGCACAGAGCCAGGTCTATTATTAATTCATTGTGCTTGGCATAGAATTCGAAGATTCCTTTCTGGACACATTACTTCTACACTTTATTCCCCTCTTTCCATCTTCACTGCCTATTCTCTCTTTAATTTAGATAGAGTTACAGAAGCAGTATCAGAAATTTTGCTTAGATTAATGATCCAAACATTGTTTTTACCATTAAATGAAGAGAAGCTTGCATAGTACTTAACAAGAAAATTGGTGTCCCATGAGGACTCTTGATGACCTACTGTGCTGGCAGATCTCCCATGACTGGGCTGCCTCACTACTGATCTACCTCATCACATTAAGATAACACAATTGTCTATTAACTTATATTTTCATAGAATCATCAAAGTTGGAAAAGACCTTCAAGATCAAGTCCAACCATCCACCCTACAACCCCTAACCGCTAAACCATCCTCTGTAACACCATGTGTACCCACTTTTTGAACTGCCTGCACCAGGTCCCTGGGCAGCCTGTTCCAAGGCCTCATCACTTGTTCTGTAAAGATGTTTTTCCTTATATCCAATCTGAACCTCCCCTGGCACAACTTGGCTCCATTTCTTCTTGTCCTATCGCTAGTCACTAAGGAGAAGAGGCCAACCTCACTGCAACATCCCTTCAGGTATTTATAGAGAGCAATAAGGTCTCCCCTCAGCCTCCTCTTCTCCAGGCTGAACAGCACCAGCTCCCTCAGCCTCTCCTCATCAGACCTGTTCTCCAGACCCCTACACAGCCTAGTTTTGAAATGATGCTTTGAAGTTCAAGTCCCTTTCAAGGGCACAAGAATATTTTCAGCACTGAAGTAGACGCATGGGTTTAGGAAGACCAGCTAGTGCTTTGTAACCGTTTCGTACCATGAGTCAGGGCATTTATAGCCTAAATTAAAAATCCCCATCTGCAAACTGCAGAAGTCACAATGGGATTAGCAGCTGTTTCCCAAACACCACTTTTTCTACAGTGTAATCACTGAAGCAGCACTGCGCTCGGTCATGCCTTGTTTTCCATCAACATTAAAAATATGTAACAGATGGAAAGCTAAAGGAACTCAAGACTTTCACTTAATTTTGAGAAATTAACTGCTGGGATCTCATGCTCACTGCAATGTAAGAAAAGTCTTTCACTGACACCAGGAAGATGTGGTCTGAAACTTACACCATACTCTTTTGCACACCCAAAGAGAGTAAGACCATTTTGCTTAAAACTGCCCCACTGCTGGAATTAATTGGAGCAGCAGGGATTTCTCCTTTGCCCCACAATCTCAAAATGCCTTCACTACTGCCTCCCAATGACCAAACAGGTTGTAGGTTATACCAACAGTATGGAGTTAGGGCTTGGAGATTAGGGAAAGCAGATAGGGTTTAGGATTTTCAAAGTAAGGCTTACTTCAGGGACTAGTGAAGAGAATTAGGCTAGGGGACTAGGGTAAGGGATAGGTGTAGGGTTAGAGATAAGGGCTTATGTCTAACTGAAGTGCTCTGCAGTCACTGTTCCAACCTCATCACTGCAATGACTGAAATCCCCCTGAGAGTTTATTCAGGTACTGAATCGTCACCTTTATACTCTGTAAGGACATGAGGAATGCTAACCTGTAGTCAGCCGTATCAGTCACCTATTTATACTAACTATGTTATAGCAGAAAGATCTGTCTGTAACCTGTTTTTTAAGCGAACAGAGGAAGGTATTGCTGGGTGGTTAGGCCTGCATCATGGTCATCATTATTGAATTAAAAGTGAAAAATGTATATTTTGATTTACAATTAGTATGATTAATGGGACTTGTGTGCTTCACTTCCAAGAGGATATTCTTAGAGTCAAAGAAATGACAGTTGGAGGGGTGCCTGGAGGCCATCCAGTTCAGCTTCTGGAGAAAACACCAGGAACAAAACAAGGAAAACTTGTTAACTTCATTACAACTGCAATGGAATTTTAAGTTATTGTAACGAAATGGATTCGAAACCATATGAGACAGCTACTGAGGTTCATCTTTGCCCTGGCAGCAGTTCAGTTCTGAGGAGATAAATACGAAATTGCCATTTATTTGCAATTCATACTTAAGACTATTTGCCTTTAAGGAGTATTGATTCAACTAAATCAGCTTTGACTCTGATTTTGATTAAGGTAGTCTGACTGTTAGGGTCAAACAAGACCATTTGAAATGTAGACAGGAATGGCACCTTACCTTCCTAAAGACTTTTCAGTGGTACTGATTTCCACTGTTTCAGCACAGGAAAGTTTAGTGGATATGTCTTCCAGTTTCTCTGTAAACTAGAATCATAGAATCATAGAATCATTAGGAACTGGAAGGGACCTCGAAAGAAATGAACATTGTTATGAATCTCTTCATAAATAAGTTCATATCTTGCTGATCAAATTTGGATTGTTCCTTGATAGAAATGTGAAAGAGGGAAAGAAGATAGTGACACAAAAATATCAAATGCTTGGAATTTGATTGAATTTCCTATAAAATCTGAGCTGAAAGTAAGCATGGTCTAGCTTGAACAGGATTACAGTAATATATCTTAAGCCAGACAGAACAGTGAATGTAATAGGCAATGAATAACAGCAAGCTGCCTGGAAATTGGTATTAGGAACAGTTTTATTAAATGTCTCCTTGTTTAAGTACTCAGAGAGGGTACTGATCACAGTTTAATGAAATCTGAGGGCAGCACTGAAATGAGAGATGTTCACACTAGTTGAATAAGTAATTTTAAGACAGTATAAAGTCACAATATGAGAAAATAACAAGACGAACTTGGCAAAACAATAAGTGGTAAATTACAGAGCTGAGGAGGCTCTCCATGGTGCCTTATAAAATCTCACATGTCACAGACGTGAGAAGAGACTTGTGACAAGTGGTTATAATGGAGATCCAGGGTGACAGAAATGTGATGGAAAACAATGTGCTTCTGATGTGGCCTCAAAGAGGGCTGTTCAAAGTTGACTTGCCATGCAAAAGCATCTCAGGTAGGGAACTCTCTTGGTAGGGCAGTGATGTGATAGCTTAGAACAATCTGTTACCAGAAAAGTAACAAAGCTTATGAATTTCAAAGGCTCTGATATCAGAGATGGATAGGTGAATTTAAAATTCAATTGTATCACTGTTACAGAGTCAAATGTTCCTTCATCTTTCTAGATTTTCTTGCACATAGCTTTTTCAGACAGTGTGTTTCTTGTTTTTACATGCTTTCAGCTGGAATGCTGTTGTTCTCCTCTACTCCAACGTATAGTACTGTGCAGTACAGTAGATCAACAGTGCTTTTTAACCCTACACTTGATCTGCAGACCTTTTTCCTTTCTCTTTCCTTTCCTTCCTTTTCCTATCACTGGAGTGATCAAAAATGATGCTTGTAAAAAATTTCAGGACACACCCCCACACACCTCTTTACATTGAGTATTTACAGGAACCAGCTGTAGAAGTTGTTAGAGTTATAAAAAAAGCAGCTGGTCCATAGGGCCTTGGTATTGCTTGAGAAATACTCTGCCTTATTTTGAATAAAATAGCATCACTTTGCTGAATGTCTATGAATTCTTGTCAGGCAAAGAATATTCTGCTTTCCAGACAAATTTAGATGCATCTGATATAGACAATTTCCTAGGAAAACTGTTTTTTGTCAGTCTTACCAGACAACTAAAGGACAACTAAAAGGAAAACTGTCTAAAGGACAACTGTCCTTTAATCTCTCAATTATTTCACAGACAGTCCTTACTTTGTTGCACTTTATAAGTTTATTTTTCATTAGTTCCATTTCTAGCGCTACAGTGAGGAAAGCTTGTGGCATTTACTCCCCAGGACTTTCAGACAGCTGGTAAACTTTTAGACTGACTCTTGTGGTCCTTCCTGAAATGTTGTGGCACATTACAGCTAGATGTATGGTCTTACCAGCAACCTGTCCTCTTGTTTTCTCAGTAGGTTATCATCTTCCTTTAAAAAAATAAACTGAGGTAAACTATAAAGTGAGCTGAATGGAATGGTTAGTGAGGACTCATCTGATAGAAATGGGACACTCGTGGGGCAAAGGACTGTAAGTTCTACACTAAAATTTCATGCCTGTGTGTGATCTCAAATTCCTTAGTCTGAATGGTGTTTTGTGTTTGTGTAAGTTCTGTTTCTTTTTGAAATGGAAATAATGCAGTTTTTATTGGCCTGGTCAAACAGACCCGTGCCTGCTGTTTTTCAGTGATAAATAATCAGACAGAATTTCCTGAAAAGGAATGTGTTGCTGAAGCAGTGATTGCCTCACTATATTTTTAGTTGAAGAGAAAATGTTACTGTTTCCCACTGTGAGGTTAGCATTTATCTGAACAGGACATTCACTCATTTTTAATAGCTTAGTGATTCTTGGAAAATAACCCTGCATAATGTGCAGCAATGGAAAGGCTAAAAAAGTATTCAGGGTGAAAATACTCTTTATTTACTGTAGGTAGCATTTGATTAGACTCCACTTTCTAGTTAGAGAATAAATAAAAGACTTTCTCTGCAGGCAGGGAAGGTTTCACACAGAAAAGTAAAGTAAAAATCTGCCTTTAATTAGAGAAGCCCAGTGGTTTTCAGTAAACACTAGCCTGATCTGGCATTCTACTCTCCCATCGTCTCTTTAGTGTTTTGTAGTGGAGTAGATATTGTGATATTTTATTTCTTTGAAACACTGCAAAAATAAATCTCTCTAGCCAGGTAATTCAAATGAAAAAAAAAGGTGAGGGAGTAGTGGAAAGGAGGAGAACTCTCCTCTAATGGTTCTAAACACTTAAAGAGCTCTCAAGAGTCCATTAAAGGTCCATGAGGAAATTGGAATAAAACCCCTACAAACCCAATTGATTTTTCAAGGACAAGCCCTGCTTGTCAGACAACCAAGAGATCCACCTGAATGTGGTGGGTGCATTCTATTGGTAGCCTTTCAGTCTAGCCAGTAGTAAAGATCATTCACTGTGAATTGTGTTTTTCAAACACGCTTAGGCTGGCAAAAGCTGAACTGATAGAGGAAGCGATTAGTACCATTACTTGTCAGACTCTTTCCTCTCTCACTGCCCAGGTGGCCACTTTTGAATGACTTACTAGTAGGTCCTACTGAGTATATCAGAGTGGGTTCCTCAGTGGGGACTATAATTGATCCTGTAGGGAAGCTTGTGTGCTGGTTTTCAGAGGATGGAGCAGAGCAGATTGCTGAATATGTAAGACAGTAAATAAGGACTGCCTAGTTCTTTTGTATTTAGAAGCAAACATCATCCCAAGCATTTTACTTCACCACAGGTCTCAAAGGATGGTAACTCCATGAAATGGACAGTCACAGAAGGTTTACAGCATTGTCACTAGATGGTCATCTTAATAAATGTTCTGTCTATGCTGAAAAGTTATAATTTATGCTGTAGGACACATAAAGACACTCACTGCCAAGCTCTGAAGCTGCCTGTATGCCTAGCGTTTGATTAATCAGGAAACATTGATTTGAGCAAGCCATCAATGGTTACACACCTAGGTATCCCTTCAAGAAAAGGAAATAGGGTGTTCATGGAATTGTGCATGATTTCATCTGAGCCCTCCACCTAAACTAAGAACCAAACCCTGTAATACAGACAGGACCTCATAACTCCATGTGTCCAGGATACCAAGACCTTTCATAACATCTTTAACTTTGTAAATACTGACAGAAACAGTGAAACTTTTGTGCAGTTATCATAGGCATGAACTTGGGGAAGGAATCATTCACAACTGTAAAAAAATCTCCTTCAATTGCTCCCCCAAGCACAACAAAGAGAACTCAAGGTAACAAGTAAATTGCTGGGGAATATTAGCCTTGTTGTAGTGGAGCTGCAGAATATAAATGGGAATATCAGTTAGGATTAAACAGTTTGTCATCTCATAACAAATATTAAATATGAAATACTCCCAATTAGGAATCATAACCATCATCAGTCTTTAAAGTGTTTTGATTATGAAACAAGAAGATTGCATACTTTTTAGTTATTCTTTGACACCCACTAAAACCAGCTTATTTTTAACCATTCCTTCGGGGGCAAACATTCAAGTATAAAAAGGTTTTCACTGAATTGCATGGGGCTAAGTCACTATGGTTTATGGAACTGTGAAAGAAAATGGACCACTGACTCATGACGGTTTTGAAAAACTCTCCTTTTTGCTGAGTAGAGTTCCAATTAGAGATTTATTGTGTTCCTTGGAAGCTGCTTAGGCTTCTTTTATGTCTTGGCCCTCCTTTATGGATGACACTACAATCACTCATGTTTTCTATGTGTTTTACAATAGTGACTGCAAGTCCCAGGCAAAAGACACAACACAAGGGGTCACATATTTGATTGGGAAATCAAACTGGATTCTAATCCCACTAAACTTGGTGAATGTTCATGGCCATTTTAGAAAACTACTACATCAAGAGTAAGACAGCAAGGCAGCTTGTGTAATTCATAATTTGAAGTAAGAAGGAAAATTTGACCTTTGGGATATGATGCCTGTAGAAAGATAAATACATAAGATACTTCACACCATTGCTTTTAATATGCATTGGTTTAAGGAATCACAGAATCACAGAATCATCATGGCTGGAAAGGACCTCCAGGGTCATTGAGTGGAGTGCTATCTTGTAGGTTTTGCCTCTAAACCAAATATTTTTCTTTCTGAAAGGTGATATTCTGGTCCAGTGTGTCTCTGAAATCTGTTGCTTGCTAGCTGTGTGCAGAACAGGGGAAAAGCTATATTAAAAATGAGTATTTATGGTTTCTATCCACTATTGAGATAAGCAGCAAATGTGCAGTCATATATTTTCCATATCAAATGTGAAAAAGGGGAGAAAAATTCCTTTGTCAATATCCATACATACTTAATTTCAAAAAGCACTGAACCATTGTTTTCATTGTCAAAATGGTCTGGTGCCAGGGTGAGGAGTTGTAATGACAGCGTGATTTGTATGCAAAGTTCCACCCTGAAAGCATTTTTCTGATGGCTTTCTGAGCTACTTTCAATTCATTTATCTCAGTATCACTGCCACTGCTGGTGGCTCCAAAAGTGGCCAAGCATTCCCCATGTCCTTTAAAAATGGACAAACATATTCCTGAGGCTGCCATTGCTGTGGTAACAACAAGCTGGTCTGGAGCACAGCACTGACGTTCTTCCTATAGGCAAGAAGAACTCCCAGGTGCTAGCATATATGTTGAGGACTGACCAGTTGGAGAGCAGTGTTGGAGAAAGGAACCTGGAGGTCCTGGTGGACAGCAGGATGGCCATGAGCCAGGAATGTGCCCTTGTGGCCAAGAGGGCCAGCAGCATTCTGTGATGGATCAGAAGAGGGGTGCTTAGGAGATTGAGAGAGGTTCTTCTCCCCTTCTACTGTATTCTAGTGAGACCACATCTGGAGTATTGTGTCCAGTTCTGGGCCACTCAGTTCAAGAAGGACACAGAACTGCTGGAAAGAGTCCAGCGCAGAGCCACAAAGATGATGAAGAAAGTGGAACACCTCCCTGATGAGGAAAGCCTGAGGGAGCTGGGTCTCTTTAGCTTGGAGAAGGGGAGACTGAGGGATGACCTCATTAATGTTTATAAATATGTGAAGGGTGGGTGTCAGGAGAACTGAGCCAGGCTCTCCTCAATATAATTTAGTGATAGGACAAGGGGCAGTGGGTGTAAGCTCGAACATGGGAGGTTCCATGTAAATATGAGAAGGAACTTCTTTGCAGTGGGGGTGACAGAGCACTGGAACAGGCTGCGCAGGGAGTTTGTGGAGTCTCCTTCTCTGGACACATTTAAAATCTGCCTGACCATGTTCCTGTGTGACTTGGTCTAAGGGATCCTGCTCTGGCAGTGATCTTTCAAGGTCCCTTCCAATGCCTAATGTTCTGTGGTTCTGTGAAATGTAGAGATTTGAGTACTCATCTGGATAGGAGTGTCATCAGGGTGAGAGGAGACTTTTACAGAAAGAGCATGCAAAGGAGAACAGCTTTAAGATCACCAGTTTCAAACCAAGTCTCCTGGGCTTATTTTTCCATGAAAATTTCCCACTTTCTACCAACATAATCCCCAGATAGGACAGAAATGTTCTCTACTGCTTGGTTGCCTTCCTGTGGCTGAGTCAGACACTATTTGCCCAGAAGAAGCAGAGCTTTTGCAGCTGGGCTGGAGGCAGGTGTTTTGACTACATTGATTTAAACACTGCAAATTCACTTACTGGTAGTTTAATAGTGAGCTTAATAAATAAAACTAATGCAGTTGAAGTTCCCTTTGCTGTGCTTATGATAAGGTGCCATTGCTCAGTTCAACCTTCAAGAAATGAAGTAGCATTTGTTCACTAAAAAGCCAGAGCATTCTCTCCCTTTTCAGCACATTGTGGGGTTTAGGAGAATTGCCATGGGGTGGTTCAAAGCAGCAGGTGGACAGTGGGGTTAATGGCAATCTGGGCTGCATGGGTGGAGTTACTGGGTGTACCTGGATGGGCTGCTGGGGTTGGGTGGGCCAGCATTCTTTGTATTGGTCATTGCTGAGTACTTCAGAGATACCTTCTGTGAAGAACAGGGTTTGAGTAACCTGCCTTAGAACATCAGTGGGGTAGAAAGGAAATTACTGAAGCCTTTAGTGCTTTATGCAAGAAGTACATAGAGAAGAGATTGTGTTCCTACCTGGTGCTAAAGGAGATAAATCAATTACGACCATCTTGTTGCCAGCTTATCTTCTGACTACTGTGGAGGACCAGGACAGCTTTGAGCAGTTTTCCTTCTGTTAAAGGTAAGTGTGGGTTTTGAAGGAATATAAGGTCCTGCTAGTACTATATGAGGTATTTAGAGGGTATATGTAACTAAAGCTGAAGAAGTCTGCTCTTTGTGATGTTCCAGCTAACAAGACCTTTGAAAGCGAAAAGAACCAATAGGGTTATTAGAGCATGTTATAGTATTGAAAGCATAACTTCAGGAAGGAGTGATCACAGAATCTTTTCTTAGAATCAGTACACTTCTGACTCTTGGAACAGACTCTGTGCATTCTGAGTAAATCATACCTGCTTAACTTGTACCACATATGTTCCAGGGAAGCGTTGATAGTTTTCCATGTGCAAGTAAAGCTGACTTTACTTTCTCCACAATGAACTGTATTTAAAGTCTTGTTATTGACTAGGAAAGAAGCGTGTTGAAAACAAGGAAACTTGTAGTAAACTTTGTCCTAGGCTTTTGCATCTATGTTATGTAAAAATCTGAAGGCTAAGAAAAAATGGAGAATACCATAAGCGCAGCGAAGTTGACTCTTACAATACCATGTTCTAGTAAAGCTTCCAGTTTATTTCTGATTAAATTGCTCCACTTGTTGCCAATGAACTGTTTGTAGTAATTAAATAATTTTAAGGAAGTCGTTTGCTGAAAGGTCTTTGTGGTTTGCCATTAAGTGTAGAAAAGCAGAGGCTGAAATTATTGCAGCTGACATTTGCTGCTCCCTTTAATAAATCCCAGTGCTTCTGTGGTGTTCAGTGAACTGCTGACTTACAAGTTATTTCCCTTTATATCAGCTAGGGAATTCTGACTGCAGTGTAGGGTGGTGCCTAGTCTATGCCTAGTCTTACACAGGGTAAAACTTAAGTTTTCCTACTGTTGCTGTAGAGTTCCACACACTACTACAAATTCTACATAGCCACTTGCCTTATCTTCTCACCAGTTGTGTTTTACCAGGGGATGTGATTTGGCTCCAAAGCAGTCACGGTAGGTTGCACAGTAGTAGTAGGTTTAGTACTGTTTTCCCCCTCCCTGTGTAACTCAAAATTCAGAGGCAGTACCAACAATTAGTTGCTTTGCAATTCAGTTGGTTACATAGATGATGAATTACTGTAATTGCGAGCTTATGATGACAAATTCACCAAGACTTGCTTGGTTTAGTTTTGCTCTTCTTTATTTACCCAAAGATGGT
The DNA here is from genome assembly GCA_028565055.1 of Phoeniculus purpureus. Lineage (NCBI taxonomy): Eukaryota > Metazoa > Chordata > Aves > Bucerotiformes > Phoeniculidae > Phoeniculus > Phoeniculus purpureus. The sequence goes on along the minus strand of JAOXOE010059028.1, from coordinate 21,675 downwards.
ACAGTAAATAGAGACATTCTTATGTGTAACTTGTCAATGACTGCTTGCCTCTGTATGTCTAGATGAAATGATAACCACAGGGAACCCCATGTGGGAGTTCTCAGAGATGCATCATAGACATCTTCAGGCCCAAAGCTTATCTGATCATGTGAGGGTTACTGCCAAAGTTGGGAGAGGTGGCTGTAGTGGCTTATTAAACTCCACTTGTGCCTCCTTTTCCCCTGCTTACATTAAGGGTTTGGGAGTGTTATTGTTTTTGAATTTTTCATTTCAAATGGCATAATGGCAATTTCTAACTCTCTTGTGATCACCCTTGATTGTCATTTTCTTCTAGTATAAGCAATTACATATGGCTGAACTGTGTCAAGATGTCATGTATTTCTTTCTATACTGCTGTTTCAACTCAGTGTCTCTGTAGTTAGTATCATACATCGTATCATCAACTGTGTAGTCGTCTCTCACACAGCCCATTTCCTTTGGTGCTAACTTAATATTGTGGAGTCAGAAATAGCCTTTCTGTTACAGCAGTGTAGGGGGTTGACTTCTCAGAACAGCATTTTTTTGCAGAAGGAAGTTTAATATTCAAGGTGGCTTGTTGGGGATGGATGGAATGAAACAGCTTTCATTGTTGTAGCCTATAAAGTCCTCTTGGAATCCTATTGATATCTATAAAAAGCTTATTTCTTCTCCTCTGTGAACTGCAAGAAAGCACAGATATCATTCTGATCTTCCTCTCCTAGGGCAGCTTTTTTTTTCCTGTGTTCAACAGGCTTTAGTCATTGCTCTGAGTGGCACTTTCATAGAGAAGTTGTTTTCATTTTATCTTTGAGCTTCAGCTGTCATTAAAATGCCCTTTGCTTAGCAAACAGAATGTTCTTGATCCATGTCAGCAGTCCTCACAGTGAAGGAAAGTAGTAGTGTTGACATGATGAGACTAAATAAGTGTAACTGGAAATGGCAGACTCCATGCAGCTGGCAAATGAGAGTCCACACTAATGGACTTACAGGCAGAAACCCTATATATCTGTAGCATAGAACAACAGCTTGTGTGTTGCATGCAGCCGATTTTGATTACTTTCCTTGTTTGGTAATGTATAATTTCTGCTGAAGTTGTTGACTTCAGTCTTCTGAAAATGCAACTCCCTAAGGCACCTGATGGAAAGCCATCAGCTTCTGAATTTTAGCTGGCAGGAGCAATCTTTTAAGCATCGTTGCAGTTGAACGTCAGACTGTGAAAGTGACTCTGGTTAGTTAAGATTGAATGCAGTCTATTTTGAACTGGTTTGTGGTTTTAAAACCATAACCCAATGCAGTTTAGGGTCTTTACTTAACACTGGTTCAGTTTACTTCTTTTATTTGAGGCTGAGCTGGTTGAATGGGAAGGACTGTAAGTGCGCACCAGAAATTCCTCTAGATTTGTTAATACAGGTTGTCATACACTGTGATTTCATTCTTCTGTGGTTTTTGTACATAGCAGCACAAGATCAGGTATTAGAAGTCTGTGAGTGGATTCTTAGCTTAGATTAAAGATCGCTGATATTAGAAGTGCTTTCCTTTGTGACATTCATACAATGCGAAAAGGAGAAAGAACTTGATTAAAAAAAGTCAGGTTCTTTGTAAGTTGGGCTCAGCTTCTGGGAAGGAGCACACAGTGGCTACGTGGGAAGGAGATTAGAGGCTTATATTGGTTTTCTTTCAGGCAGAGGGGTATCTCTTTAACATGCCTGGAGATTCTCAGAGGTGGCTGTAGTGGCTTATTAAACTCCACTTGTGCCTCCCTTTCCCCTGCTTACATTAAGAAATATGCACCACTGCCACTGCAGCATCATTCTCTTTTCTGTTCGTACCATGGAAAGGGTCAAGACAGAGGGTATTACAAAATCCTGACAGACTTTATTTCTAAGAAAAGTCATTACTTATGATACTGTCTTTCTATCTTCCTGGAATAAGATGGAGAATGAGATTAAACTAAAGGTTAAGGAAGACCAGAACTGCACAGCGGTAGCAGGAGCTGCAGAAGTGCTTTTTAGTAAGAGTGGTTCACCTAAGGTATAAAAGTAATGCATGTGGAGTGGCCATGGCAAATCCCTAAGGGCAATTTTTAGTGAAGAACTGCAGTGGAGTTTAGGGCAAGGGGGGGGATGGATGGATGGATGGATGGATGGATGGATGGATGGTGAGACCCCAACCTGGGGTATATGCCCAGCTCAAGACACAGCACAGGAAAGGTATGGACCTGCTGTAGCAGGTGAAAAGCTTCAGCTAGAGATTGCCAGTACTGCACAGTGTCTGAGATGTTGATCCACTTCTGTGGCCTGTTCATCATCCTGCTGAGGCAGATCAGTTAATTCCCTTCAGGCTGCTCTTCCCTTCTGTGAGTACACTGGTTTATCTTTTTAAATATCCTTTTGTCTTCTGGTGTATCTTGCTATCTTCATTACCCTACCACTAGCATAGGCATGGCACAGCTTTTCATCACTGTTCAGCCTCCTCTGTGGGTGAGCTGTGGGCATGAATACACTTGCCAAGTGGTAAAAACACAGTGATAGAGCTGCTGTCTGCCCTGCCATGGTGTGCAGGGACTCAAGGAAACAATGTGTGGAAGAAGGAGTTGGAACTGTGTTCTCAACTGCTTCCTGACTGGAAGGGCTGACTTCTCAGTGCACCCCTGCTGTTTGAGCACAAGAAGACAGTAGTTCAAGGGCTGTAGTTTACGAAAACATGAACTGTGAACAGAGACACCCAGTGACTTCAGGTCTTTACTGAGGTGCCATTTTGCATGATTATGGTGGCTGAAAAATTAATGAAGCAGCGAGTCCATACATCCTGTTGAACTTACAAATCATATGAAAGGGCGCTCTGTGTCTCTTGGTTTACTTTCTGATGTGCTTTCTGAGCTAAAGCTCAGCAGCTTTAGGCATTAGTCTGGGAGGGGGAGCAGCTCCTACTGTTGGTCTTGTATAAAGCAGACTTGTCAAATTTCAGTAACTAATTCTCCACAGCTCTCTGAACCCTTCTCATACATTTGGTGGCTACTGCAGGGAAGTCTTGTGAAATGGACTACAAGACAAATTCCTGGGAGGAAATTTCTTCCCTGCAGGTGGCCATTACAAATTTCCATTCGCTGCCCTGCTGCATGCTGATGGCTGGTGCCAGTGGCTGCTGCTGAGCCATGCAGCATGGTGCCAACCAACTCAGGAAACATTTTAAAAGGTTTAAAATGGCTGCTGATATTGGTGCTTGTTACAGTAGCTATTCTCACTCCAGTGGTCCTAGTGCCACCTTGCCTGTTTTGAATACCCTTTGTAGATTTTAAGGGTGGGGAGCTGGGAACCAGAATAACTCCTGCAGTAACTGGGCGTGGAAACACTTTGGATCTTGCTTGTCCTCAGCAGCACCTGTGCCAGGGCTGTGCTTCCTTTGTACAGTGTGTGTCTCAGCAGGCTTTGAAGCCAATGAGGCAGAAGAGTGGGAACTTCTCCCCTTGCAAGCAAAGTACTTGTTTCATGTGGCCTAGAATGAAGTAGATCCTCAGCCTTTTGGTTTGTCCTCTGTGTGCCTGTGGCAAGGTCAATGTAAGAAGTCTCCCCCTGAAGATGTGACACTCTTGTTCTGCTCTTGACCTTTTTACACTGCTTTTCTGATGGCAATCCCCAAACAATGTGTGACTTGAGCACTGCTGTGCTGAAAGCATTGGGAGTCTGCCTGCTGCTGAAGGGCCTCTAATGGCAAGCCACCATTTTAGCCACCTTTGATGAGACTTCACAGTGCCAACCTGCATTTGTGATCTAATTTATGTCAACCTGGCAATGTCTAGACTCCACAATGGTGACTTTTCCTTCCAACAGCTGTTGGTAGGAGCTTTTTTGATACTGGAGTTTATTTCCTTTGTGCAGTCAGTGATTGCCCAGTGGTTACATGTAACAGCTAATGGCCTTCATCTGCTGCTGAGCTGTTGCTTGCTGTGAATAAAGCACTCAGGAAAAGGCATTTACCTTATGGAGAGGAGTTTATTATAGAGGGGTAGTTGATCTTGGGTCCTAACCTGCTTGGTTTTATTCCACGTGATTTGAGAAGAGGAAATGTTTTCTGGGGCTACCAGGGATTTTCCAGGGAGTTTAGCTTGCTGCTAGCCAGGGACTGCTGCAGAGCAGCTTCCCCAGGCACAGGAGACAGAAGGACCCATCTCCTCAGCCAGACTGGTGCTGGGAGGGCTGCTCAGTTACTCATTGGGTTTTGCCATGCTGATGATAGGATGGCACAGGTCCCAAGGCCTCAAGCAAAAGGCAAGGCTTTACTTATGCTGCTGGGGGTAATCCCAGCTTAGTGCTCTGGCAGGCCTGAACCCAAATAGCGGAATATCTACTCTGCCATCTGCATTCCTGTTGCTCTGACTTAAGTGCCAGAGAGGCCTCTCATATGTGAATGGTGCCATCTTGGGAAGATTCCTTAAACAGAAATAGTCTTGCCAGGGGTTCACTTGTGTGAGTGGTAAGATTTTACTTTAGCAGGCTTCTGCTCATGTGCCCAGCTTATCCTCTGACCTTGGGCAAATCTCTCAACCTTCTGGCACTTCACCACTCACATCCTTTTAGTAGAATGTGTTTCACATCATAAAGTACTGAAGTAGGCTGAAATGCCTGTGACTATGTGCCTTTAAAATGCTGCTGTGGAGGATAGCACTGGTTGGATTGGAGAACTTGAACTTGGCATGTCAGTGCTTTGCAAAACTGCCACAAACTGCTCCACAAGCCTCCCAGGGGTGGGATTTAATTGTTCAGAAGGGCACAGATGTAAACTGCCACTCTGGAATTAGCAACAAGAGATGTTGTACTGTTGAGGTTCTTTTAAATGCCAAACTGCAAGGAACCCCCCACAGAAATACAGTGCTGAAGGTTAAGGGCACTGTGTAGCAGTCTTGAAGTAACTAGTAAGTTGTATTACTACAAACACCTTGAGCTTACAGAGTTTACTGAAATTTTAAATCCACTATTTTGCTTGGATCTAAACCAGCTGTCTGCAACCTCATTTTGCCCTCCCACCTATCATAGCACTGAATATAAAAACTTAGGCTTAGTAGAATAAATGGTCTTAGACCAAAGCCTGTGATTTTTTTTTTTTTTTTTTTTTTGAACTAGATGTGCTCTTAGGGCACCTCTGGATGAGGTGAATGATCTTGGTAGGAATCAGAGCATTAGTAGTAAGGAAAGAAAAAGCAGGGCACTTCAGCTGCTCCTGCAGCAGAGAAGGCTGCTCCTTGAGCCTCTCAGCCTCTATATCAGAGCCAGGTTCTATCTGGCTTTGGAAAAGGAGCAAGCTGAATAGAAGTTTCCAGATATTTAAAATCTGTCTACTCCAGTTCTCAGTTCAAAACACCTTACTCTCCCATTTGTGCTCCTGCAAGTCACTGCTTCCTTCAAGTGTTGCTGATGGTGGAGCTGATATTCTAGGGCCAAAATTACCACCCTCTTTTGTCCCTTTGGCTTATCTTATCAGAGTCTAGCTCATAGCAGAGCCAGTTTCTTTTAGCCCTCCTCTAGTCCAGGTCAGCCCTCTTAGCCCCTTTCTTTACTCAAGAGTTTTGCAACCTGAGGCGGAGAGCTTTACAGCAGGTGTAAAGCTCTGCATGATCATCTTCCTTCTGTCGTGTTCTGTCAGCCTAAACCTCTTTCGCGGTGTGCACAGTTATCATAGCTTCATTAAGCACTAGAAGAGCAATGAGGGGAATGAAAAGGAAACAGTACTGTTGACAAGCTGCCCCCTCACAGCTGTTGATGAAATTCAATGGAATAAATGCAAGAAATGTTGGAACTTGTTGGCAATGTATGAGATTGTTTGGATTTCCATTTTTTTTTTTATTGGTTTTTATTAATAATAGCACATGAGTCCCTGAGAGGTACAAGCACGAGCAAATCAATTTAAACTCTTGTTTACTGCCCTAGAAAGAAATGTTGGTGTATATGGGAGAAGGAAGTTTGCATGTGAAGTATCAAAGTGCCAACTGATTTCGTTTTGAGCTCTGTTCAGTGCTCATCAACTCAACTCAGGAGAATGCAATGGCAACACAACAAAGGCGTGATACTGAGGTGTCTTTTTACCAAGCCATCCCATGCCAGATTGTTCTTAAGTAATCTTGAATTACTTCATCTTTGCAGGATGATTTTTACTGTTCAAAAGGTGGAGTTTGTGGTTTTGGGGAAGGTCAGGGAAGAGGCAATGTGACAGCAAGGAACCAAACAACAGCATCTACAAGTTAGCAGAAAATGGGAATAAACTCTATCAAACTTGCTCTTTTGAGATGCAAATAAGGCCAATGATCAAAGAACTAGGGAGGTGATTTTAATGATCTCCCCAGTTGTAGATCAGTCTGCTTGAGGAGCAGAATAATTATTCTGTCGAACTCTATGCACTTGGGCTCATTCCTGTGAGGGCTCAGTAGTATTTTTTCCACTCTCTGCTTTTCATGCAGGTCTTTTCTGATGCAAAATTGCTTATCTATTTCAACCTGGAGATAAAGCATTGAAATGGAAGTGATGAGCAGTCTTGTCATAGTTTGCATTTTATGTGATGTTTGACTTGCAAAATTGCGAGCTGGGTTTTTGTGGTTCTGCAAGCTGAGGGGTTGGAGCTTTTGGTTTAGGGCTTCTGGCTGCTCCTTCACTTTACTTTTTGTCTGTGGGGGAGACATCATGTGCCACTGAGTACTGGACATAGTAGCCATTCCTCTCCTGGCAACTGGTGATCGGTACCTCAAGGATCAGTAGAAGAATGGTTTCATTTGAATTTCATTGTTCACTGAAACAAAAGTAGTTCTCAGCCTGTTTATGGCTGCAGGAATCAGTGCTTTGGAAGTGGAGGACTCTGAAGCTGTTGTAATTTTCAATTGCTTTAGACCCTGCTTCAAAGGGTAAATCACTGCATCTAACTTGAGAGAGAACTGAGAGAAATTAATTCAGAGGAATTGTCCCAAATCTCACTTTTCTAAAGTTGAAGTGTCTAAAGCCTAATTACTAAAAGCCACTGTAACCTTCCTGGAATGTATGCTCCACTCCCATCTTCATTACATTTTAATATGTCTTTATGCTTGACAAGGTAAAGGGAATTGGAAACTGGAGCCACATGCCCTTTGTGCCATGTTGATTGCCATTAGTATTGCAGGAAATGCCAAAACCACACAAGCACAGTGGCAGTGTGTCACTGAGCCACGCTGTGGCAGAAATTGGGCCAGGTTTCTGTTAGGACAGCTCAGTTGAAATACTGCTGTGACCTTCCCCTCTCTCAGGACAGTTTAAGATTAGCAGCTGAGCCTGTGGGCTCTCTGCAGCCCATTACTGGGGAAACAACCCTCTGTTATCACTCAAATGCTGTTGTAAAGTGTTTTCCTAGAAGCTCTGACACTTCCAATTTCTGTCTCCACACCTGGATTGACGCAGGAGGATGCCTCTAACAAAACCCATCAACCAAGATTCCTTGTTTTCCCCTCTGTTAGAAAACAATGATGACATCTTGTTTTTCATAACTCATTCTTGTGCCACTGCATTTCATCTGTTCAGGTTTGTGCTACAGGTGGTCTGTAGCCAGAGCACTGTGTGCTCCTCTCTTTCCCTACACCTTTTCTAATCCTTGCACAGGGCTAAGCTGGTCTTTGCATTGTCTAATGTCCCATATGGACCAGTCATCACTAATCACAGTAAAGTCTCCTGCCAACATTGCTTTCAGCTTAGGACACTCATCGTTCGTATCCTGGCCATAAATAATTGTTAGGATAGTATGGTTTCATCAAGGAATTCCTGTAAATAGCCAGAACAAAGAATTGAGGTAGTTATACTTAGAAGAGAAAATCTTGTGACAGGGTGAATGTTTTGGCCACTGGGAGAGAGGGAATAAAGCTAAAGTATGAAAGACTACAAGACATTTTGATAATGTCAATAATAACAGTTGCTAAGTTGAGGTAGAGGTAGCTGGGGAATATGATCAGCTGATAATGTGAAAGAAACAACTGAAAAAGGCACTCTTTCCCTTTTTTGTGTCTCCGTAATTTGAACTACCATAAAGTCTGTTCCCAACACGTGGAAAAAACATGGAGAAATCTACAGTGGCCCAATGAGCCAAAGGGGACTGGCTAATTAATAATAAGGAGCATCCAAATTCCTCTAATTATGTAGCAGACTGATTTACTGGAAGAACAGCAAGGTAATGTATGTACAAAAGAACAGGAGAGGAAGCCTCCCAGAATGATCCACTTGATTCAGTGAGCACTATTTCTTTCCCCCTCTCTTGCTATTCCTCCTTGCATCTGCTGAATGCCTCCCCAAGCAGTAGTTATTCTGAGCTAGGTTATCCTCTGGCTTCCTCCAACCTGTACTGCTGTGTAATGGCACCACACATAGGAACTTAGGAAATGGTTATCTCAACACTCAAAATCATTAGTAACTCTGGCTTAGAACTGGTTATTTTTAGGGTGAAATTTCGGTGGATTTTAATTCAGTGAGGAGCTGGACACCAATTAAGAGGAGACAGCAATGTAATGGGGGGAAAAAAAAAAGGAAGCTGAAGTAAATATTTTGGGACCTAGATACAGGAGAGTTATTTTTAGGCCTTGATTTCCCATTGCTTGAATTTACATTTCCTGGAACAGAAATGCTGTATTAGGGAAACCAAGGTCTTGGTCTCCACATCTTCAATGCTTTGAGGACAGGCTGCACAGCCTTGCTGTTCTCCCTTGCCTGTCACCTGAGAATCACAGCTATGTACCCTTTATGGTAGTCTGGAAGTGCCAGATGTGTAACTTCTGTTAACTCAGATTTGTGCTTGTATGTATGAAGGCTATTTTTCATCTATTACAAAAGCTTTCTATACAATTCTGTCAGAAAGGTCACAATTTATTCAATCAAAACCCCTGCGTTCCATGAATTTAAAAGCTCCAATTGCAGAATTGCTGTCTAATCAACTGAACAGTTTTAGTCAGTGGCAAAACAGACCCTTGTTTTCAACCAGCACATGGAAGTTTAAAAATACATCTGCTTGGTGTTCATCACTTGTACAAGCAGATTGTTTGCAATTACTGTTTAAGCACTGTTTTGTCCCCTTGCCTGGACTGCTATGCCAGAGCCTTTGCAAAGTGCTGTGACTGGGGGGTAGGTGGTGTGGGCTGGGTTACCTATGACAGCAGGCCATGCGGCATGTTTTGTGCCCAGCCCAGTGTTCCTTTGTGTATTTTGGGATACCAAATTGCTAGACTCTCTGTTAACACTGCTGTAAGTTCACTGAGTTGTTTTGTTATGATTAAGGAAAGGAGTTGTCAAATCTGTAATGAGCTCGTGTATTTCGGAGGCGCTTGTCCTAATAGCACAAGAAAAACAAGCTGCTTGGCCAAAAATCTTGGTTTGCTTTATTTAATGAACTTTAGTCTTTATTTCTGGGTTCCTGTTAAAGGCTTTTGAGTGGTTTGTGTAAAGAGTCAGCAGTCTGCTTATCAGGAATCTCTCCAATTAATAGTGAATCTGAGAAACAATAGTTTTGTCTGTAAGGTCTCTTTTACTCTTGGTAAGGTACTCTTCAGCCTTCTAGTTCTGTGTCTAACACCAGATCTTCACCGTTATCCCAGCATGGTCAAATACTACCTTGGCACAGGTATTAGCAACAAAATTGGGATGCCATCATTGCCAAAGAGAAGCTATCCTAGTAAAGACTATTGTAGGTCTCTACTTGCCACATATTTGACTGTATAATCTTACAGCTTAGGCATTTTCCTCAAGGAAACCCCTTTGTGTGCTAACAGTGAAAGTTAATTACTGAAAAGCTGACTTCTGAATTGGCACTTCTGTCTACAAAACAGCCTTTCCCTGAAGTTTTTCCCTGTAGCTTATAGAATGCTACTGAATTGTTGTGCAGTTTGGATAATGACACCAATATTTATTGGTGGGAGCCTTGGTCTAATTTGTTATCAATCAAATATCAGGCAGAAATTCTATGCCATATGTGATTTGAAAGGAGGTGTGATTAATCAATACTAATTCATCAAAGCTCATGTCAAAGGCAAATTCATCAAAGTATCTTAATTCTGAAAGAAAATATATATATTTTTATAATATGAGTAACTCTCAAAACCTCTAATAACCAGAGGAAAGCTGAGCTCAAATACTTTCAGGCTTTTGAACTTGAACAAATTAGTTGAACACTAACTCTTGGTATTAGAGCATATTTTTCTCACTTTGGAACACTAGCTGATGTTCCAGCCTTTGGTCAGCTCAGGTGCAGAATTTGATTGGTCTGTTAATAGCTGACATTGCAGAAATCGGTGGAGTTAACATTGATTGAAGCCAGTGTTCTGGGACACTCACAGCTCATTTTGCTCATCCTCAGGGCTGTTACTGATATGAAAATTTAGATGGGATATATTTTGTGTTGCCAACCTTCCTTGCACTATTGTTTGTGTGTTACAACTTCTTGGCTTCCAGGCCAAGTTGATAGAACAAAATCTGAGATGGGTATTCCTCAGTTACCTCTGAGAACTGGATGTGAAAATGTTTGGTGTTTCTGGTTAACACACATACATCCTCTGCCCACCCTATACAGTTCTTCCTCCTTGGAGTCTTAGAGTGGAGAAAATAACTAGATATGGCAATCAGCACTATTTCTAAAAACAAATGAGTTGCTGAATTATCTGTGGTGATGGAACAATTAGGACCAAGGATATTAAATGGAAAATTATGCAGGCAAAGATTGCTTATGGATTTATAATTCAAAAAACATATCAGTGGCTCATACCCTTTGTACACTCCCCTACATACCCACACGTTCCTTAGGCAGTTTCAGAATTTAAGCGTTAAATAATTCTGTCACCCAGTGTAATGTTTTGTGGCTAACTGCTAATTAAGAAGATTTGAGCAGGAAAATTAGTACCAGAAACTGGCAGGTACTTAAAATTCCTCTCAAAGAATAATCAAGAAACACTTTTCTTCAGAAGCCATTGAAGCTGGTCATTTCCAGCACAAACCTGTGCGGAGGGTTTCGGTCCATAGCACACATATGCTAGGATTATTAAGCACCAGGGAGTTCTTCATGGTAATTCAGCAATTCATTATCCTGCTGTGGATTCCCTTCAGGCAGTTAACTGACTGTGTGTGTGTGCAATCTTAATCTGCTGCTGTGCAAAATAAAACTGATTCACACCATTGACTACTGATTGTGATAGATGATTTGCAAAAGCCGTGAGGAAAATCTGGTGTTAGGGTCCAGGATAATCAACATCAGGAACCTAATGTAGAGTGGACCACAAACAGCAGCAAAGCAGCCTTTTTTTTCTTTTTGGAGTGATGATGGTTGTACTTACCTGTCTAGTTTGAGCCCTGGAATAGAGTACAATAGAACTGGAAATAAAGGCAATTACCATGCCTCACCCATGGATACAATAACCTTCCAGCTGAAATAACCATAATACTTTTAACTGCTGCTTTGCTTCTATTTGCATGTGTTCATATTCTGTATATGGAGAATTGGGGTAAGAGACCTCTAGCAGGTTTTTACCTTGTGGAAACATTGTGTTCATGCATCCTCTCCTCAGTGCTAGCTGTTCCTTTTAATGATAAGTTTCTTACTCCATGCTCTCTGAGCACATTCCCTGCTCCAGGGTGTGATCATCTTCCAGCTCCAGATAGGAGTCTCTTCATTTCACTACCCCATGGACTTGCAGGAAAATTCCTCTGCTGTTCTCTGAGGTTCCAAACTCCCAGTCTTGCCTTCATCACCATGCTCTATGGGAAAAGATGGCTGCTAGTGACACCCCAGTCCAGTGACACTATGCTTGATTTCTGAACAGAGGCACCTCACACTAGAAACAGGAAACCTCCAACACCTTTTCTTAACCTTACCTCAGTCTGCTTGTTTGCAGATGTGCAGGGACTGAAGCTGTGGAGAGCTTGACACTCCAAGCTGCCTATCAAGATTTGTCACAGCACCTCCAGTTCCTCAGGCTAAGACCTGCCTGAATTCCAAACTACAAAACTGATCTTTAAATGTGCTTGATTTGGTTTAAAACCCACCTGGATATATTCGTGTGCAACTTGGTCCAGGTGATCCTGTTCTGGCAGGGGATTGGACTACATGATCTTTTGAGGTCCCTTCCAATCCCTAATGTTCTGTGACACTAAAAGCAATAACATTCAGTCAATATGATGCAGAGCTGGGTAAATCAGCTGTGTTACTTGGCCCCTAGTGAGTGAGCTCATTTAGACATAGGATAGAGGCATGGAATTAGTTTGGAATTACTGACCAGGAGTTCCTGAATAATATATCATGTATGCATGCTTCTGGTTTGAACTAAACCAGAATTCATTCTATTATTTTACTTTTCAGCTAAGTTTCTTCCAAGTAAGGCACTTTCTGAAGGTAACAGCCTGTTTTCACAGACAGTGTCTGCTTCTAGAAGTGATAACTCTTGCTGGTTATGGTTACTACTGAGGATTGGTCTGTAGAAAGTCTCTTGTTTGTACTTGCTCCTATAGAAACCAAGGCCACTGTTAAGGATTGTATACTGCACTAGTACACCATAAAGGAAAGGCTGGCAAGTAAAGCTATGCCTGCAAGGAAGAGGGGGACAGGACAGGTGAGTCACTAAAGCATGGATCACAGTCCTGCCAACTGGAACCAACGGTGATGGGCAAATAAGTAAATAACCTGTTAGATATCAACCCACTGGAAAACTTACAGTAATTTTATTTCTGATAAAGTTTGTAATGTGAAATGTTAGTACCCCTTCTTCACAAAGAGAAGCTCTGGAATTAAGTTCTGCTTCTATTATCAGTTCTCTTAGCACCAGGTATGAGTGTGGGTTACGATGTACAAGGACTCTTATCTAGCAGAGGGATTTTGATTCAAAAGCTCATTGAACACTGAGAGTATATAAATATCGTTATCTGTTGTCCTCCTTCTGGCATGCAGCTGTGGATGTCTGATACTGGCTGTCTCTGGAGACAGCACAGGTACTAAATGTACCTTTGATTCATTGTGATATACAATTGTTACTCGTGAGCTGGAGGAACAAAGATTGATTCAGAAGTCTATTTCAGATAGCAAGTAGGGAGCAGAGGCAAAAGAAGCAGCCCAGTAGTGATGCCAGTAAAACTACAGTGCACTGTAACTTTGCACAGGCTTGTGGGGTGGATTTTGTTGGCTGCCTGGTTTTCCCAAATAAAATTGGAAACTTTATTTGACGTTCCAGATACTGTCATTTAATTTAATTTGATTAATGTGACTTAAAAGAGTTTGTATTTTGTGTGCTCATTTCCCAAGGCTGAACTTCAAGTGCTGTGATGTCCGCAGATAGAAATACAGAGCAAGGTACCAGTTCTGCCTCTAACAGCAAGCAGAAGGGAGAGTAGAAAGCATGTGATTGTATACAGCCCTGTAGAGATGAGGCAGTAAAGCATTCCCTTGGTACAATTTACATCAGAGGTTTATCAAAGTACGTGAACAAATATTTATTTACACTGTAACTGCTGCTCCTTATACAGATACCTCTGCACAAGCTGATTAGATTTTCTACCCAGCAAAAGTAGTGGGTTCTGATTTGTTTTTCAAATCCAGCCTGAAACTCTCACTTTGAGTGTCTCTCTTGAAACACAAGGGTGCACTTACTAAAATAAAATCACCAAAGGGTGACTTTCTTTTGTTACATTCTTCAGAAAACAGTATATCTCCATCTCAGCTGCTGTTTTCAAATACCTACTAACTGCACAATAATACTGTGGGCAATGTATGACTACCTGAAGCAGAAACAAATCTCTGCCAAGCAGAAAGACATTTGGCAGATGGCTCTTTTTACCATTTGCTTAAGACATGACCCAGCATGTGCTCTAGCATAATGTGTTTACAGCATATACAAGACCTCTAAACAGCGTTGGGGTGGTCCAAATGGCAACATAAGCAATGATGCTTAAAGGGCTCTCAGACTACTACATCCAGCTCTGTTGCCAAGAAACTGCTCTTATTTTTCTCCCCTCATTTTTTGTGCCTGTCTCTGCTCCCAGTTGCTGACAGTTTCCGTTTTCTGCTGCACCCTGTGGTTTCATTTGGCAGAACCTTTGCCTCAGCTTTGGCTGCCCTGAACATGTGGTGTTTATGTTTTTGCTACTGAGTATGGCATAGCTCAGGGATAGAAGCAGGCATTAGCACTGGCTTTTGTGTCAGGCTGATGATGGCTAGTTACTGATACCATCAAGTTAAAACCCACCAAGCAACTATGTGCTTTTGCACTATGTCCTAACAACTTTTCTGGCTTATTACATCCATGAGGCAAATTATGTCAATAACTTTTGGTAACAATATGAGAAATATGTGGAGAGAACATGCACAGAAAAAGAACTTGGCTACATAGCAGAGCCTTTACTCTCATTTCACAGGCAGAAAACCTAATGTGCTCTGGTCTCTGAGCCTGGACATTGCAGTTCAGCAATTAAGCTGGAAATACATAATCAAAAGAAGTCAGAGAGATCATCACAAAATCTTTGTGTAGAACTTCGCATGCACATTGCTAAGTCACCTTTGCCATGACTTAGTTGTACCTGAAAATACCCCCAGTATATTTTGGTGCTTTTGTGAAGAACTATGCTACTTTGAGACAAAATTCCCCTGGTGTAATAGGCAACGTTTCAAAAGTGAGTAAGGAACCTCACTTCAGTGTCACTGCTGATGCCTTTTCTTAGAATAACTTTCTGTGAAATTGTGCCTACCTGATTGTGGGTTAAAGCTTGGATGGAGCACCCACCAACTCCTCAGCAGAGATAGTAAACTCCCACATCCACTCCTACAGCTGTGCCCCAGCAGCTTGCCACCGGCTAGGGAGTGATGCCTTCTCCTCTGCCTTCACGAGTCAGCACTGAAACAGGACATGAGAGGATGGGGTGGGGAGGACTCTCAAAAAGCAAGCAAATCAGCCTTACACAGGCTGGGGAATATTCTTGTGGCAGGATTCTGGCACGGAGGCTTTTGGGGGCAGTTTGACTGGAGAACAGCTCATTTTTACCATTGACAAGCTTGTGGACTGAGTGGTCTTCTAGTAGAAGAATGGACTGTTACACTTTGTCTGCTAATATGCATCTTTTAGATGTTTGTGCTTAGATTTTCTTTGTGAAAAGGAAGAGTTTGGGGCTTCTATGTAATTTAGGCACTGACAGTGGGCTCTTGCAATTACTAGGAAAAGTTTTAACTGAACAGAAAGAAGAAAGAAAACAAGTTGGGGTGTTTGGAGAGAACAGACACCCAAATCAGGAGCCTGCTGCTAGAAATTAGGATGCACATTTTTCTGACTGGCTGGGAAAAGCTTTTCAGCTCAAAATGGCTTAAGAAGGACCCTCAGTTTGCCATAGGGTTTCTACTTAGCCCTACAGAGTAGATGGCCTTGGTATTTGAGACTTGGGGACAAATTATGAGATGCTAAAGTGTGTATGCTGTGCCCTTGTTTTCTTGCTTAGCCAAAGAAGCCAGCATGCCTCAGAAATTGGCTTTGCAAACCAGCATCTCTGTGAGGAATTGAAAAAGGAAATGTGGTGCAAGGCAGCAGTCATGTTAGATCTGTCATTGTCAAAATCCAGATGGCTGCAAGATACTTAGCTACAAAATGGCTCTAGAAAGCTAATACATATTTCTCTCCTAGTAGCCTGTAAATCTTTTTCTTTTACAGTAATACTTCTTGAGAGATCTAGTAATTGCACAGCACCTTATGTCTCTTGAGAAGCACTAACTGGTTTCTAGTACTGTTGGCTCAAGTCCTCGGAAGTTAAAAGGACTTTTGAGTTTAGACAGGTTTTTACAGTTTAAGCCAATGTGAAAGTAAAAGGCTTAATGTGGATTGCTCACATCTCATTATCATCCAGCTACCAACTACTTCTTGATTTAGGTGAGCCAGTGCTACTGATTGAACATAAGATTAGTTTAGTTTTTCTGTATTTATAGTAAATTAACATCTAGAAACAAAAAAACGTGCCAGTCATGTTTTATTTGATGCTATTTACAAACATAGTAAGAGGCTATGCCACAGAATATATTCTCATCAAAAACAGAGTCAACAGACAAAGGGCAGAAGCAGAAATTAAAGTTGAATAAGCTGAAGTAGGTCTTGCAGCCAAACCCCAGCAAAGCTCATGTCTCCTGATTTCCAGCCTTGTGCTGTGCCTGAAGATGTGGTTTGTGTCACCAATGCTTGTGAATGGGACAGTAAAGCTGCACCAGTCAAAAGCCAAAGGGAGTTTGATAACAACCATAGGATCTGTCTGGCGTGCAGTTAACTAGTTGCATATTTATCCCCTTGCAGGTAAATGGTGAGGAGAGCAAACAGCCTGTAAAGCAAGTTAGCCCCTGACTTCTGAGGAATGATATAGGAGTGCACAGCTCAGAGCTCATCACAGCAGCTGCGCTAGCCAAGTGTTTTAAGTGATTGCTGTTGCTGTGTATGCAGATGGCTTGGCTGGGATGGGACAGAGGGTTGGGACCAGGAGATAAGCAGCACCACAGATAAATTTGTAATGAGCAGCTGTAGCTGTACTAGGATTTTTATATTT
This sequence comes from Phoeniculus purpureus, assembly GCA_028565055.1. Taxonomy (NCBI): domain Eukaryota; kingdom Metazoa; phylum Chordata; class Aves; order Bucerotiformes; family Phoeniculidae; genus Phoeniculus; species Phoeniculus purpureus. Next base: position 5,116 of record JAOXOE010059028.1, on the reverse strand, counting down.
TTTATCCCACAGTATTTACTATTCTGTTCAGTTGTGCTGCAGGGGTTTGGCCCTGGAGATGTGTAGCAGTGAACTAAGAGAAATCTGAACTGTAAAAGAGCTGAAGCTAATTTTATTGCTTCAGGAGTATGTGTGTGTGTGAGGGGAAATTATGGGGTAAAATCTGCTTGATTTTAGGCTGAATTCAAACAGATTTAGAAAGAATGTGCATTGTGTCAGATCGATATAAACTAATTAACGCTACGAGACAGTTGTGGCAGGAGTGGCAATAACATCTCTGCTCAAGTACCAAGTGAAAACAGATTTCTCTCAGTAGCTCCCCTGGAAGAAATAATCCATTTCTAATTAAAAAGAGCTGGAATGGAAATGTAAGATGTCACAGCAAATACTTATAGCTGAGGTGTCATAAGACTTAAAGCCTAACTGGGTAGTACAGAAGAAACTTTCTAGCTCTGAACATTGTGAGTTTCAACAACAGGGAATAAAATGTGCCTTTGGGAATAGTGCGTGTAGAATATGCCCCATGCCAATCCTAGACTCATAGACTGGTTTAGGCTAGAAAGGACCTTGAAGATCATCTAGTTCCAACCCTGCTGCTGTGGGCAGGGATGCCTCTATTCTATCAGACCAGGTTGCCCAGAGCCCCATCCAGCCTGGCTTCGAACACTTCCAGGAATGGGGCAGCCACAACCTCCTTGGGCAATCTGTTACAATGCCTCAGCACCCTCATGGTAAAGAACTTCTTCCTAATATCCGGTCTTAATCGACTCTTTCACTTTCATGCCATTGCCCCTTGTTCTATCACTGCAGGCTCTAGTAAAAAGCCCTTCTCTAGCTTTCCTGTAGACCCCCTTCATATGCTGGAAGGCTGCTATTAGGTCATCCGAGAGCCTTCTCTATGCTGAACAACCCCAGCTCTCTTAGCCTATCTTCATAGCAGAGGTGCTCCAGCCTTCTGATCATCTTTGTGTCCTCCTCTGGATCTGCTCCAGCAGATCCACGTCCTTTTTGTACTGTGGGCTCCAGAACTGGATGCAGCCCTCCAGGTGGGGCCTCACCAGAGCAGAGTAGAGTGGGAGAATCAACTCCCTCAGCCTGCTAGTCGCACTTGCTTTGATACAGCCAGTGATGCCAATCCATAATTAAGGCTGTACAAGCAGCTTTGTCTTTAGCTTTTCCTAAATTGAGTGTTAATGTGTTCAAACTTGACAGTGAATTTAAGGGGGAACAGAGGACAGAAGACAAGTTTAGCATCCACATCTAAACACAGGCTGTCAAGGATTTCTCTGCTGTTGCATGGCTCACCATTTTATGCCATCAGATGATCAGATCCAAGAGGCTTGCTGTGTTTTGTAATAGGGGCTGCAGAAAGCTTCCTGTAAAAGCTTACCTCAGCCCAAGTCTATTGTTGTGCTGAGCACTTTGCACCTCTGTGATGACTTTGGTGTAGGAAATCCTTTTATGTTAGCGTAAGTGATTTCTGTGGATTTTAATCATCATTGTATATCAAGTGCATTGTTTGCAGAATGGGAGTGGGGGCATGTGGTTGTTGTGGTTTGGATGTGAGTGGGTTTCTTGAGGGACATATGCACAGACTGAATGAACAGCATGTTTCCATGAGAAAAAGAATTTGAGGTTTTTACCCTCTGCGGGGATGGAGGTAGCAGCTTGGCCCAGTTTTGTAAGAACATGTGATTATTCTCTGTAGGTCTTTGTGTAGTGGTTTCTATGTTTTGTCAATTAAATGTATCTTGTTTTTCTTCAAGTTGCAGGTTTGCCTGCAACTTTGACAAGTGGTCTCAAATCCTCCTTGTTTTTGTTTTGGCCCATTAGCATGTTAACTAATCAGTTAAAATAGGTTGTTCAGATCTGAAGCAATTAACCAATGACACAGCCTCACAGAAACCAAGTGTGTGAATTAGGCAGAATCAAACTATCAGGGTTAATGGTCCCTTCACACTGTCTTTGATAACTGAGGATCCCAGGACATAGCATCACAACTGCAGTCCAAGATTAACTTCTTTAGTAACCAGGGAAACTAAGGCCTTTAATCTGCATCAAGTAAGGTACATGTGTTAGTGCTTCTGGCCTGAAAAGTTTGTATTTGTATTAAACTCATGTTTAATCACAGCTTTCACATCTGAGTACCTATCCACCCATCAGAGACTGCTTATGTGCTAATCTCTTATGTGCTAATTCAATATGACTAGCAGCTAAATCAGATGCTCAAGCAATGTCACAGTTATTCCAGTTTAGGATTCGGAAGTAGTTCACAGTATCTGGAACATATTTTACTGTGATAGATCTCACTGAGCCCTTAGCTCAGTACTCTGAGATTAACTTTATTTTGGATCCAAGGTTCAGTTGGTTCAGTTCCCTCTGAGGCAAATGGCTACAGCTCCATTTACTTCGGCAGATTTTGGTCCTTTACTCAAACAGATTAAATTTGAGGCTCATCCTAACACTTGCCTTTGACTATGACATAAGCACGTATGTGTTCCCTTGGTCTTCCCACATGGGACAGAAATGGGCTCAGTGACACAGAAGAGCTGCTTCTGCAGAAAAGTAATATTTAGAGACAGTAAGAGGGTCAAGAACTGACCTTAAAGAGCTGTTCAGCATGAAAAACACTAAAATTATCAGACCTACAGTAAGAAAAGTCTGCTTATTGGAACAAAAGATGTGACACTGAGAACTCTCCAAACCTTTTGATGTGTCTCAGATGGATATCTGGCCAAATTAAGCAGGGACTTGGCATTTTCCCTTTTCCTTGCTGTCACTGTCCTGCAGCTGAAGTCAGTGCAGAGCTGAGTTTTGCTGAGGGATAAGTAGTAGCCTGTCTCTGTGAAGTGGTTAAAGAAGTGGCTGCTCCTGGCCATCTCTCTGTCAAAAGTGAGTGACCTCATTAGAGTAGCAGGGCAGAGCTGTGGCTGCAGACATCACCTTCACAGTCCCAGCACACTTTCTTTAGCAGCTGAAAAATACGCTTCAGCAGTAGTGTTTCATGGGGTGGTTGTGACAGAAGTGTAGGACCCAACTCTTAGTCTTGTTAAACCTCATACAACTGATGTTGGCCCATTGATCTAGCCTGTCCACAGAGCTTTCCTACCGTCAAGCAGATCTGCATACCCACACAACTTGGTGCCGTCTGCAAACCTGCTGAGGGTGCACTCAATCCCTCCATTCAGATCACTGATACAGATGTTGAACAAGACTAGTCTCAGTACTGAGCCCTGGGGAACAGCTTGTGACTGGCTACCAACTTGATTTCAATCCATTCAACACCTCTCTGGGCTCAGCCATGTAGCCAGTTTTACCCAGCGAAGAGTCCACCTGTCTAAGCCGTGAGCCAACAGCTTCCCTAGGACAATGCTGTGGGACACTGAGTGCTTTGCTGAAGTCCAGGAAAACACCACCCAAGATCCTTAGGTACAAAAGCACACCATGAACATAGCTGTGAATAATTTTTTTACATTATACTCAGAAATTACAGCTTCTGTGGCCATGTTTTATTGTCCTAAAATGTTTCTGGGAGCTGCTGACAGACAGCAAGAACTTTGATTTAGAGCCTTGCTTTGCCTTTAATGTCTCAGATTAAAAAAATAAACCCACTGATGGCAGGGGAGCCCTGGTGCTGGTTATCTCCATCAAGTAGGGCCTCCTCCCCACTGCTGTGGGCAGGAGAGGGCAGTAGCACTGGGGTATGTGCTACCCTGAGCTCAGTTACACAACACAGCAGCAGTAGAAAATGCAAAGTACTTAAGAAATAGCAATGCATTCTGCATTTTAATCTGTGTGGCCATGGCTCTGAGGCAGCTGCTGCCTAGCAGCCACTGGCAGTGATCACGGTGGCTATGGCCAGGCTGCACAGGAGCTGTGCAGAGCTGCCAACCTGATGCTTATAAATAAGTCATGACAGTTATTACAGTTAACAATCAAAGCACAGTATTTCACATTCCCTTGGATTTCAATCATTTATTCTTTCTTGCCTTTTATAGCTTCTCAGTGCTCAGACACTAATGGTGCTGTTAGCTGAGGATGCTGCCTTGGCAGGGCCTGATGAGCAGGGACAGTGCAGGGAAGGGTGATCTCCAATGCTTGCTACACTGAGGGCTCATGTTAAAAGAACAGGAGGGCATATTTGGGTCACGCAGCCCTGCCCAAGGTCAAGGATCTCATTTTGGTTTATGCTCTGCCCCCCACACTCCACTCCTGCAGTGAACTGGAAATGTCGAACCAAGATGTGCCACAGGGTTTGCTCATCCAGCTGTGCCTGTAGTAGACCAGCCCCACAAGTCAGTACAAGTTGGCCCAAACATTTGCAGAAGATATTTTGCTTTAGTTGTCACCATTGTTTTTCCCTTGCATGTCTCACTTCAAGCAAATTTTCAATGTACACTTGCAAAGCCAAAATCTTAGCGCTGCATTTCCAGCATAGAAAATACATCTTCTGCTCTGTGTTAACCTTCAGCCTTGTGATGTCTCCTAGGTGCTTTTCCACTCAAGTCATCTGACTGTAAATGGAAAAAAACCCAGTGACAGTTGCCGATTAATATTGCTAACAGAAGTAATCTGGTGACTAAGAGACTAAAATAATCCTAAATACTACAATGATAACTGAAGATTTAAGAAAAGGTACTTCTGCTATTGTTAAATCTAGAAATTACCTCATTTGAGAGGTAGGCACAAATCTCTGAAATGCACAACAGCAGCATGCATTTCAAAGCTGAGTGTATTTCTCATGGAGGGAAGGGAATTAATCTGCTTTATGACAACTTCTGCCTGTGTTTCCTTCGTTCCTCTGGGTATCATAATCCTACTCACTTAAAATTTCAGTCTCAGGACTGGAAGACAATGGTCACCTGATACAGACTCCCTGCATAACATCTGGCAAGTTACTTGTAGTGAAAAATGTCACTGTATTCCCACAGCCTGTATTTCTTTTTTTTTGTGTGTATTTCCTTTAGAATCATTAAATCATAGAATCACTAGGGATTGGAAGGGACCTTGAAAGATCATCTAGTCCATCTTGGTCACCCAGACCAAGTCACACAGGAACACATCCATATTGTTTTCTAGAAGTTCTAAGCACTTGCAACACAGGCTTTAAGATGAA
>JAOXOE010059019.1:0-32546 GCA_028565055.1 Phoeniculus purpureus | reverse complement strand
TCTGGGCCACAAGTGCACACTGCTGGCTCATGTTGAGCTTCTCGTCCACAAGCACCCCCAAGTCCCTCTCCTCAGGGATACTCTCCAGCCCTATAGCTTAGAGCTCTATAAATGAACCCTGCCAATTCCTGCCCCAGGATCCTTTTCCCCCTCTGGGACAAGTGCATCCCATCAGTTGTTTGCTGCTCTGTGCCTTGTAAACTGAGCAAGTGTGATTATAGAATCCAAAGCCCTGTTGATGACACCAGTCCCAGAGCCATAAATTGAGCTGTTGGCTCTTCATAAGTGTTCCCTCGTCCATCGCTGATGTTAGAGGGATAGAGGAGAAGACAACTTCAGCTCATGATCCCTTTAGTAGTTGCCCTAAGGTCCTGAAATCTTTTTTAATTGATCGTGAGCCTCTCATTGTTGCATCATCGCTGCCCACTTGAAAGACCAGAAGAGGGTAGTAGTCTGCATGTTGGGCCCTCTGTTCCCTTCAGTAGGGAGTCTCCTATAACAATGACCCTTTGAGGTTTTCTTTTCAGGATTGGTTTTGATGGCTGGCCTGAGGCAACCTGTCTTTGGGGCAGTTACGGGGCTTTTTAAGTTCTCATCCTTGCTGATGGCCTGTTCCTCCTGCACAGCTTCATACCTGTTCTGCAAGTGCACTGTAGGTGGTGAACTTCTTAAGGTAGCACACTTGCTCCGTTTGTGTTTGTTCTGTCGGGCGGAGACCTGTTCCCATTGACCCTGCTCCTGTGGGTTGCTACATGGAGGCTAAGAGACTGGCTGATGGGAGGATATTGGATCCCCTGATCCACTAAGAGTTAACCCTAGTTCAGGTTTTGTAGATATTACACTATGGAAGTAGTCAATTTCCCTTTTGCAGTCTCTTCCAGCTCTCAGTCTTCCCATCTCTTCTTTTAGCTCAGCCACCATGTTCATCAGGTCTCTGATCTGCTCACACCTAACACAGGTGTTGTCACTGCCATTCTCCATATTGAGTGCCAGGCTGCAGCACTGACTGCAACCACCTGTCTGAACATCTGCATGGTTGGGCACCCACTGTTCTTCTACTGGCCTTTGTCCTAGTAATAACCATGTCTTATGGTGACCACCCTTTCCTCTCTGATATGTTTTTTTGGTCTTTTGGTTGTGATGTTGGTTTTTGTTTTTTGTTTTCCCCTGTCAGCAAAAGGCTAGCCTCTTCTCCTTGCAGTTCAGCGCTGAGTTCTGCTTGGTTGCCCTGAGTGGTTTCCGTGGCAACCCCTCCCCCTGCTAGGTCACTGCTCTCAGGGTTGGTAGGTGACCTGAGCTTGCTGCCCCTCTCTTCAGGAGCTGCCCAGCAGCAGCAGTAGCAGCCTCTCATGTGAAAGAAGGCAAAGAAAAGCCAAAAAAGCCAAAAAACCCAGGCACCCAGACCTGAGCTGTTCGCAGCTGTCTCCTCTCCTCACAGTCATGCGCTGTGTTCAGTGGAAAGTCATGTCCAAAATCATGGGGCATTATATTCAGAAGTATTTTGCAGTTTTTCCTGGCTGATTGGATGTAAACAATTAGAAAACTACTTGAAAGAGTCTCTCATGAGTTTTCAAATGCAATTTTACAGACTTGACAGATCTAGAAAAAAGTCTGGATTAACTTTGAGACTCCCAATCCTAATCTGATTGAAATCAGAACTCTGAAATTCTTGGCATTCGCCCATGACTGTTGAAAGTGTGTTATTAAACACAGTTCCTGTATGTATGGCAAAAAGCTTTCAAAGTTTTCAGTCTGAATGTCCACCAAAGCCAGGCTTGTGATGCTAGCCACTGAAAACATGGCTTCACACACCTTGTGTAATTGGCAGTGACTTAATACATTACAGACAGCCAGTGAAATTGTGCTTCTGACAGCAGGTTTTGAAATTGTTTTTAAAGGCCATAATTGGGCAATTGCTGCAAAACTATTTCAAGTGTTTCCATGCTGTGGACGTACCACCCATCCATGGGAACAAGCAGAAAGAATGATATGAATTTGCTCATCTGCTTTAGGTGTCTTTTCATGAGTGTCCACAGAAGGTTTGTCAAGCTAGGCTGGAGAAACCATTCTACTGAGTTCAGGTGTAGAGAGCTTGCAGCCAGTGTTCTGGCAACTTGACCACACCAAGTCTGACCTAGACAAGCTGATTAATGCAGGGATGCAGGTACGTAGGTGGGAGCAGCTAAAAGCTGTTGATTACTGGATACAACAGTAGATACACAGCTGGTCAGCCCATACTGTTCTTGTTATACCTATTGTTAACCTTACTAGTGGATGACTATGATATGAGACAACAATAAGAAAGGCATTAAGACTGTAAGCATTATAGTATAGCATGAAAAGTAGTTTAACCAAAGCAGTGTACATGGGGTAGTTTATGTTGGCACTGTGGCTTGTTTGCTTTTAACAGCTAACCAAGTTGTTGTTAATCTCAAACCAGCATAACCTTAAGCTGCACAGACCTAACTAGGTAATTTTAGGTACCTTACTTCAGGGACAAAGAAGATCGTGGTAACAAAGCATGTAACCTGTCTGCATCATGGCTTCCCTTGTTACACCTGCTGTTGGTGGGAATTGTACTGGTTTAGTGTTTTAACTGCTCTTCCTTCCCTGTGGTCTGTGAGTATTTAGAAAGTTCATGATTAGCAATAGTGAAAACTTGAAAGTCAGCATGATTTGTATAAATGTAATTACAATTAAACACAGTTTTCCTTTTGTCTTTTAAATGAAACTGACAAAGCATGCACATGTCACTGATCTTAAAAGGACGGTAACTCACAAGTCAGAGGAAGAGAATATTCACATTCAGACCCAGTTGTGTCAATGTTATTAAATTATCTCTGCCAGTCTTCCTATCATTTTTCACTCCGAGTTCTTTCTTTTCCTGCCCTTGTGCTCATTTTTATCTTTCCTCTCTAAGAATAAGTTAGCTATCTCATTAAACAGTGAATAGTAATTTCAGCAGGCCTGCATGTGTGCAACTGAGAACAGAATTTTGCCTAAATAATTTTTAATATACAATGTGTAATAATAAAAGGGAATTGAAGTGGTATATGGTCTTTAATATAATGACCTGAAAACCCAACAAATTGAAAGCAAAGCTTTCTGGAACAAAATCCTTTCTCAGCACGTGAAGTAAGTGGAGAAAAGGGTAGAAAACATGCCATGTTTGGTAGATTGTCCTTTCATATTTATTTTTAATTTGATAAAATTTGGATGTGCATAGATTACCAAGAAAGTAAAACTAAAGTCAACTACAGCTGTGAAGTATTTTTACATTTACTATAAAATTAGATTTATATTCTTATAATATCTTCATTCTTTTTAAATTAAACTTTAAAACATGTTCTTCATATAACTGTTTTATTGCCATCTGTAAGTCGCTCAGTGCTTATTTCCAGTGACTGAAGAGGGCTTGGACAAAATGCCCTGCCAATTGAGTTCCTGGATGACATCTGAGAAGGATTAGTTTTCTTAGCTGCTGGCAGATAGACAGCTGCTCCCTGTGTCCTGCAGGTTGGGTTCCTGTGTTACCTAGGCCAGCACAGGCAGCACTGGTGCAGCACACATAGAAGCAGCAGGGACACCAAGGCTCAAATGGGCATCAGGTGCAGCAGGTTGCAGGCCATGGATGTTTGTCACTCCTTGCACTCGTTGGTCCTGAGCAGCTACTTATTTTTCTGCCCCCAGAGTGGCCCTTCTCTTTTGTGGAGGAGGTTGTCATATTACTGGAAGACCTCTCCAATTTATGCAACCATGCTAGGACCTCCAGAATAGGTTGCCTATCATCTCTATCCCTAATAGACTGGCTGTCTTCCAGGAAGGGCTCATATCTGTTTCTCAGTGGCACCTGGGGAAGTGAGCCATGCAAGGGGATTGCTCACTTTCTGCCACAGCCATGCACTTGCCTCCATTCATCCACTTCTGCTTGGACTTCTGTCTTCTATCTGAGCTGTGCAGGATACAGGGACCCCTTGACTGTGTCTGTTGTTTGGCCGTTGTCCAGAATGCAGAGCCTGGCTCCACCAGTCTATCTCTATTTCAGCCTCTCTAATGCTCCTAATGCTTTCTACTTCTGCTTGTAGCATTTCAACCTTACCTTACGGCTGTACCACTCAGTTAAGCAGGTAGTTACCTGCTACCACTGTACACAAGTGTCTTCACAGCTGCCCCTTGAGACTGGGAGGCTGTGGCATTCTTTGTAGACTGTCACCTGTACAGCCATATCTTGCTGGGTTCCCACATCCCTGTGCAGCTGTGACCATAGCCTAGTCTTCCTCTGCTGCTGGCTTGACACCATTTTGTGGGGTTTTTTGGGTTTGGTCCCACCCCCACCCCGCAGCTAGAGAAGGCTTGCTCTCTCATTCCATGCAGTCTGAGCACAATTTCCGGTTTCACAGTGTTTAAACATCCCATCATTTCACCCTTCTTGGCTTCACCCATGAGACATTCCAAATTTTATCGGATCCCTCTTTCTGCCCCCGAGGTTTGCTGGCCAAGGGGACCCCCCAGTCACATCAAAAACCTCAAGAAATAGCGTTCAGGGGCTGGCACCAGCTCTCTTGCTTTGTGCAGTATGAGCGCAACTTCCATTGTCGCTACATTTAAACGTCCCATGGTTTCACCCCACCACATCCGTAGGAGGTTCCACATAAATATGAAAAGGAATTTCTTCATGGTGAAGGTGACAAAGCCCTGGAACGGGCTGCCCAGGGGAGTTGTGGAGTCTCCTTCTCTGGAGATGTCTAAAATCTGCCTGGACGTGTTCCTGTGCGACTTGATCTAGGTGATCCTGCTCTGGCAGGGAGATTGGACTGGATGATCTTTCGAGGTCCATTCCAACCCCTAACGTTCTGAGATTCTGTGATTCTTGTCTGTTTTGAGTGTTGTATATTCACTGCATTGAATATAACTTTTGATTCTTTATATTGGCCTTTGGCATCAGTTCAGCTGATTCCTCACACTCATTTTTATTTCAACTCATGTGTCTCCTCTACTTTTCGCAATATCACTTCTTGGCTGAGGAAAGGTCATTGGGTGATAAAGCAACTACTATAGTCTGGCCATTGGTGTGAGCTAAACATAGACAGTGTGTTAAAAAGTGATGGAGCTCCGTGCTTAACTTACTGTGAAGGTGTAATTTGACTTTCTCATATGTCGCATTGTGATATGCCAGTAGCTTGTCAAAGATAAATCAACAGCTTTCTGTTCTGTGCATCAAGCAAAATAAAGCAATCAGTTATCTCCACGAGCTTTAACTTTACCAAACCCTGAGCACAGAGAATCTACAACAAATTATGTAGAACAGAACCTCTGATGTCATGTTTGGTGAAAACTGATTGAACCTGCAGAAAAAAACTTATTTGTAACAAAAGAAAGACGACTGTTTGTTCTATTAACATGCAGTTATATTAGCTTTATGCAAACACTGATGGAGTGCCCTGCATTCACAGAAGTGATGGTATGCTTTGCAGGAGTTATGGCAGAGCAAAAACTTGTTTCCTTCACACTGCTGCACTTGAATGGTATTTTTAATATTTTTATCTTGCAAAACAGCACTGAGGAATGGCTGTATATGGTGTGTTCAGTTCCTGGTTTTCATATATAAGGAGTAAGGGATTTTGAAAGTTCGGCATTATATGCTTCCACTTTCAAACTAAGGCTCAGTTTTGATTGTAAGTGTTTTTCCAGCTAGCATGTAACTTACAGAGCCCTTTCATGAACTTTCACGTAAGGTATTCTGTGCTACTGTAACATAGCTTTCTTGTTTGCTATACCAATAAACGGATAATCTGATCTATTCCATATCTTCTTATACAGGGGGGCACAAATTTCTTATTATAAGAGGATGAGAGACCGAAAAGGAGCAAATATTCCATACTTGTTTCAGTACTTCCTTGCAATAACATCAATGGAAATGCTTATTCCTGTGCATCATAATCAGCAAATGAAAGGAATGAAAAATGAGACGTCTAAGGTCCAGGCATTGTTCAAGCCAGATTGAAACAGAAAGTATACTAGGTCAAAAACCCTAAGATAGTTAATAACCATGTAATTACTGGTCTCTACTTGCAGAGCTGTTGAAGGATGTATCCCTTTACGTGAGTCCTGCCCCAGACCATACATCAGTCTTTATGAAGTCCGTAATCGCCAAGGCGTGTGATGTCAGAAATGTGGTGGTTTATGCCACAATTGCGATAAATATCAGTCATTAATCACAACAAATAACAGTCACTCAGTGGAAAAGAGGTGAAAATAGGTGACTTAAATGACTTTTATTTTGATCTAAACCATAGAATTTTCTTTTGCTTATTTAGGGGACTGTTAATAACGAGTCAGTAATCCTGACACAGGGGATCAGCACACATAAAACTAAGTATTTCCCAAAGTTCCAGAGTGTTTCAGACTACCATAATGACCATAACGTTTTAAGTCAAGCTCTCTGACATCTTTTATTCCTTTCGTGTTAACAAAGGACTTACTTCAAGGGTGCTCCTGCCTAACCTTTCTAGCACTGCCACTGCTCTTTAGTTCAATGAATTCCCCTAGTGAAAAGGTAGAATGAGATATGCATAAATCAGCCTTTGCATCACACTCTGGGAGCAGCAACTAATTGCAATGAAGGCAAATGCATATAAAAAAAAAATCGAATTCAATCATAGTTTTCACAGTCTGATATATGGAAGAGAAGCACCATCAATAAGGACAGGCATGCTGGAGGTAGAAATCAGAGTCTGTCAAATTTTGGATTAATATCATAACATCCATATCAAATTTTCAACACTGCTGTGGCTACTGTCATTTTAGTTTTGTTTCAGAAGACAGGAGTTGCTCTACAAGCGTACTAATACTAATACTCTGTTGTAGAAACCAGCACTGGGTTGAGAAGAAATAGTCAGAAGATGTGGCTTCATCCTCATATTCCTTGTAATTAGCACAACTTTTTTTTTTCTTAACAGTTTTATGTTTTAAAATTTAAAACTAGTATCAATCTTCATTCTTCTAAAGATGGAATCAGCCTAAAAAAAAATCTGATAAACTGCTGCAGAATGCTTGTTTAGCATTTGTGTCATACGTGTGCAGCCTGAGCACCGTGCGGTTTGACTGTTATTACTAATGCCAGTCTAGAAAAACCCAACCAGCCAACTCCCAAAACTTCTGATGAAGTATAAAACCCTACAAGTTTAAATATGACAAGATACAACTTTCTCGGGTCAGTTACAGAGGAAATATTTATGTACTCACACATATATATTCCTGCCATAGTCTCTATCTGTATGTGCATGTAGACGGAAAAGTAGGATATCTAAATATAGAAGCAAGTCTGATTACATCTATTTGTAAAAAAGAAATATTTAGTTTAAGGAAAGCTCTGTGTAAAATCAAAACCTGAAAATTGAGAACTAGTTGTGGGAAAGTAAAAGCCAAGGTGTTATCTTTGGCAGAGAGCACAATGTAGAGTGCTGCCAAAATCCATTAGTGCTGGTCTGAGCAAAGTGTGAGTGACTCCGAGTTCAAATGGGAGACCCATTTTCAGCAAGAGGGCACTTGAGTTTCTTAGAGGACGTGACTTATGACTTATGGAGCACTCCAGAGTTGTGAAGAAACTTTTTTTTTTTTTAGAATCATTAGGGTTTGGAAGGGACCCCGAAAGATCATCTAGTCCAATCCCCCTGCCACAGCAGGATCGCTGAAACTAGGCAATATATAAAGTTACCTACAGGTATTGTCTCACTGTATAAATGTATTGCGTTAACCAGAGGAATGATTGGAAGCTCTGGATCCACTCAGATTTTGTATGTGCATAGCACTAGTACAAAGTCACAGAAGCACAGAATGGCAGGAGTTGGAAGGGACCTCTGGATATCATCTAGACCAACCTTGCTGTCAAAAACAGGATGGCAGGGGTTAGAAGGGACCTCTGGATATCATCTAGACCAACTTTACTGTCAAAAACAGTCTCCAGTACTACACAGCATGAGGTAGCTTTGCTCCTGAAGCTGCTTGTGCTCACTAGCACACGTTTGTACAATGCTGTTGTGTGGAGAGTGTCTAGAATTACCACCAAATACTTTATTACATTTGCCTGTGCTTTCTCAGTAAGTGCACTGTTGGTACCTACATATTTGCCTTGTTCCTCAGGCACCTCAGACTTTCTTCCTGTCGGCTCCAAGTACTGATTTGGTCTACTCATTCTCCTGGGCTGTGACTGGTGATGACAGGTAGCCTACAGCAGCTGGTGCTGTTAGAGTCACTTCTGGGGAATGGAGTCAGATGGACAAACACCACATTGACGCTGAGGAAAGGAATCATGTGATTTCATTAAGACAAGATCAGGCATCATAGTATGAGCCCATACATCTGGTAATGACACATCATACAACCACTCGATCACTCCTACTGACCTCCACTGGGATGGAGGGAAGAAGAAACAACACCCATTTAATGGATAGATCCAGCTCAAGCCTTTGTCAATTCAGTCTATATTCTGTATATTGTCCAATAATATGACATTCTGAGCTGTTATGGAAGCTAAAACGGAGTAATAATACTGAGGGCAAAAAGTAGGGGACTGAGGTATAAAGTTTGGATTTTCCTTTTACCATATTTTTCCTTGATTGCATGTGGGTTTGACATTAGAAAATGAGGTCTTTTCCTCAGAAGAAAAAAAATGTAGGAAGTTACAAACAAATGACGACAGTGACAACTACTACTGGGTAACATGCTGGATAATCTCTGCCCATCTACCCTTCTTTGAAAAACTGAGTCCCCTACAAGTTTATGTCTTAAAGCAAAGTCAACACAGCATGCCTAAAAACACAGGACATAGATAAAACTGTGCACAAGCATACAGTGTTTATTAAACAAGATCTATGAATAAGAATTTGAGAGTTTTCATGGACCAAGGTCTGCTTCCTGATGGGAGAGTGGCATCATCTGGTGGATCTTATCTTTGGAAAATTTCTACCAAAAGCTGCAATCATAATCTACAATAAAACTGATTTTTTTTGGTAGAAAGGGCTAAAAATTGAGAAAACAGGTAAGAATGACTAACAATAAAATCGTCATGACTGTCCATTGCAGAATCTTACAATTATTTTTTGGATAATGAATGCCTTGTGACTATTGTAAAAACAAACAAACAAATTTACTTGGAAACTAAAAAAAAAAGGTTATTGTGTCTGCTTGACCTCTCTGTTCAGAGCAGCTAGAGAAGAAATTATTCTATAGAACTGTGAAATAAAATTTTCTGAACACTGCAATAGAGTAGATGGAATCAAAATATAAATGTGGGGAAATAAATTTGAGACAAGTACTCTCAGTTTCTCTTCCATTAGAGAACAACTCAGTTTGTTTTGGGACTTGTATGAAAGTTTTTTCAAATCTGATGACAGTCATAGGTTACCAGTTGTAGATTACCAGTTACCAAGTGTAGAAGTCAGTTTAATCAGTCAGTAGCTTCCCTGCAGGTAATACAAGTGGCTGTGGCCGCAGGGAGATTGAAGACAGCACGTTGTGGCACCTTCTTCCCACCATACTTGCTCTGCTACATTGCACTCCCTGTAATTTACCAGATACCTGGATTAACTCAATATACTCACAGAGCTCTATCTGCTTAAACTGCATACAGGCCATATAACATCTCCCTTCAACATGGTGGTCCATGAGAAGACATTTTTGGAACCATTACTTTATGAAATAAACATCCATATCATATGCTTTGTACTTCAGGGGAGAGGATTTCATACGACTATTGCAAAATTTTGTGTTTATCCTAAATAATCGAATCCTATTCCAGGCAATGTAAAAGAACAAGTGTGGTCAAGCAGAAGCTATCTTTTTGTGATCACAACCAACTCCTGATATGTGCTTATGAGTTTTCAGTGAGAAAATATAGAAAATCACTTAAGGACATTAATTTGCAGCTGCAAAGTTCAGCCACTGTTGGGAACCAAAGTAGCCCCAAGCATGTAATAGACACATATTGAAAGTGAGAAAGAAAAATTGATTAGACATTTGAGCAGAATGGTCGGAGTACACTCCCTCGTTCAACGCAGCCTTTGCGTGCCTACTGAATTTTAAGGAACTCAGACTGTGCTATGAATTATATTTAGCTGCAATGACAAAGAAATGAATCAGCCTATTTTCTGCATTGTCTTTCTAAAATCTTCTCCCCATCTCAACTAGTTCATATGAATTATTGTTAATTTATGACTTTGTTTTCTTTTCAGTGATTAAAAAAACATAGAGGCCCATAGAGAAAGCTAAACAAATACATTAAACAGTGAGAAGTGGCCTGGCACTGCTTAGATTTCTCATTCGCATTGCATGCCACTTATCTAGCTGTGACGTACACTTGGTTTTTGCCAGTCTCTTGATGTGAAGCTTGTTGTTGGGACGAGATACAATGGGGCAAGGGGAAAAACCCAATTGTTCAGCAGTGACAATCATTTGACACGTGGTACATTGTCTGAAGATACAATCTCGCTCGTATTCATCCAATAATTGATTAAAAATACCGAAATGTGTCAAAACAGCTATTTTGAGTATCACTATAACATAAAATTTAAAAGAAAATGAACACAAGAGTAGGCTGATTAGAGTCAAACGGCGAAAAGTGCCTGAGCAGTTCAATGTCAGCTGCATCCAGAAGCATCGCTTTCTGGGAAGGAGAAAGAATATTAAATTATTTAGGTTTTCTGTAGAGAGAAATCTAGATAAAGTAGGAGCTGCCTAGGCTTGGGCAAGATTTGACAGTCTCAGATGAGAAAGAGGTGGGTAGGAAAGGGAGATGGTTGCAGAAGAACAGACACAGAGCATGCGTCAGGAGAAACAAGGAGGATGGAGGAGGGTGAATGAATATAGTAGGTAGAAATGGGAGAATGCAGATTAGATTGGCTCAGTTTGGAGCAGAAACCCACTTTGCTCTCTTTGC
Source organism: Phoeniculus purpureus (assembly GCA_028565055.1). Taxonomy (NCBI): domain Eukaryota; kingdom Metazoa; phylum Chordata; class Aves; order Bucerotiformes; family Phoeniculidae; genus Phoeniculus; species Phoeniculus purpureus. The sequence goes on along the minus strand of JAOXOE010059019.1, from coordinate 21,610 downwards.
CTCAACAGCCAGAGTCTCTGGCAATAGGCACGGGAACAGGAATACAGCCTCTGGAACTGGCAAAAGGAAGCAGCCAAGGAAAAGGCCCGCAATCATTCTAGGTGGTTTCAGTGTTCTCCAAAGACAAGGGGATACTTTTAGTAAATAGATGGAAGTCTTGGCTCTCTTATTGTTTTGGATTTGGCTTTCTGTTAGACAGCAACTTTTCCTATGAATAGAAGCCATAAGTTTGAGAGGTAAACTGAGAATTTACTGCTTTCAGGTGCTGGAATTGTTAGTGTCTCTTCCTGCAGCTGCAGTATGTGCTTGGAAATGCACATGCGTCACTTCACCTGAGGGGTTACAGGTTTGTTATAAACAACCGAAGAGCACAGTTTCTGCTGCACGTAAAAGAACTGCTCCGTAGACTAGAGTATCATTCTGTGTAATATTCAGAAAGATCTCATTTGCCATAGGACTCTTTTGGTTAATAAGCTGAAAACAACTGCTATCTCATGCCTGAGGCTTTTTACTTATCATTCTATTAAATAATTTGGATCTCACTTTGGACATCAGTTATGTTGACAAATGTGATTGTCTTGGGGAAAAAAATAATGTCAAAAATGTTTAGATTCAGGTGATAAATAATATTTTCTAATTTTTCTTTTATTTTTTTCTTCTCTAGCATTAGTGATACACTCACTGGTTGAGGTACATCTCTCAAAATATTTTCATAGATGTTTGAATCAGTTTCAATTGAATTCAGTAAAAGAATTCTGACTACCATAATCTTGAAAATTCTAAGTCTTCAGGCAGGTGTAGTAAGTTATAGAGTTGACTCCTGTAAGAAAAGAACATTTCTGGATGTGAGGAGGAAGTTCTTCACTGTGAGCGTTGTGAGAGCCTGGAATGGGTTGCCCAGGGAGGTGGTCGAGGCTCTGTCCCAGAGCCTCATCCAGCCTGTTCAAGGCCAGGCTGATCTAGGGTGGGATGTCCCTGCCCATGGCAGGAGGATTGGACTAGATGATCTTTCGAGGTCCCTTCCAATCCCTAATGATTCTATGATTCTATGCATAAAATCTTCTTAAATGCTTTAGAATCTAGACAGATCTTGTATTAAAAATGTCTAACATTGCTTCTCAAAGTCTTGCAAAGGCACTTTGCAAAGAGGACCAAAATATGTTGACAATTGATTTCTACTGTGCATTAGTAATTAGATTTATCTGTGGTGAGAGGTGTGTGTTATATTTAATGTGTCCCCACAGATTTCAGTCACTATTCTGGATACAGAATACAGAATCTGCACACTTAGTGATTTGGAGTAAAGAATGTTTGCAGAGACATTCAAGAAATATTTTGAGTCAATATTTCCACCAGAAAAGCTGCTCAAAATCAATCAGTAGCTCAAAAAGTCTGAAAATTTTAATTGCAATCCCATCTCTCCGGGTAAGTATCAACATGATGGGAAACATCTGGTTGCATCTAGAGTGATAGAGCTGGATTGATTTCAAATTTCAAAACAACAAGGATATCTAAATGTATGGTCCTTCACTAACAAAGGCAATGAGAGCTCTGCTACTAATTTTGGGATGAACAAGGTCTCAAACAGGGTCCTACAGTTTGGCCACAATAACCCACTGGAGCTAAAGATGAGTGGCTGGAGAGCAACCTGGCAGAGAGGGACCTGGCAGAGACTGACAACTGGCAGTATATAGGCCAGCAGGGTGCCCAGGTGGCCTGGAATGCAAATGGCAACCTGGCTTGAATCAGCAATAGTGTGGCCAGCAGGACTAGCGACACAGTACTGGAGGCAGTTCTGGGCTCTTCACTTCAAGAAAGACATTAAGAAGCTGGAGCAGGTCCAGAGAAGCAACAAGGCTGGGGAAGGGACTGGAGGGAAACTCTGACAGAGATAGGCTGAAGCAGCTGGGGGTGTTTAGCCTGGAGAAGAGAAGACTCAGACTTCTCCCTCTCTACAACACCCTGAAGAGAGGTTGTAGTAAGCTGGGGGTTGGGCTCTTCTCCCAGGCAACCAGTACCAGGATGAGAGGGCAGGTCCTGAAGCAACCTGGGGACGTTTAGGTTGGATGTGAGGTAGCCCTTCCTAATGGAAAGGGTGATCAAACCCTGCAATGGACTGCTCAGGGCAGAGGTGAAGTCCCCATCCCTAGAGGTGTTTAAGGACAGATTGGCTCTAGACTTCAATGCCCTGGTCTGGCCGATGTGGTAATGTTAGGTCATGGGCTGTCCTGGATGAGCTCAGAGGGCTTTTCCAGTCTCAATAATTCTGTGATTCTGTGAAATCCAAAATAATATGAGCTGAAATATCATTAATATTGTTAATGAGCACGACTACATTTTGGTAGAAGATATGCTGTTTGACTAGCTATAAGAACAGGCTTTTTGCCAGTCATGGCTAAAAGAAGAAGTTTTGAGAGAGGAGGTGTGAGCTTTTGATTTACCTCTCACACACACAGTGACACAGATCTGATTCCCACCTTTAGTATCACTCACAATAGCCTCAGGAGAGCTTGGCTAACCTGTCACCAGGTCTGGCAAATTCCACTTTGAAGTTTTGCAGACCCACACACGCAGTAAGGCAGAACATCCTGTGAGGATTCAGACATTTAAGTACAGGATGAATGAAGATTTAATTGATAAATAACACTGTAGGTTCGTGTGGGCAGGTACTTTTATAGGGTTCAGACTGAAATGAAATATTAAAACTTCAAGTACATACACTGATGGAAGCAACACTAATTTTAGGACAGAGTCATATTGGAGTAATAATCTTCTTTAAGCAAAGGAAGAGATTTTGTCCCATACTTCAAACCTCCTTCCTCATACTCTTCATCATATTTCTTGCTTGCCACAGTTTAATTTATGCTGGAACCACAGCACTGCCTTTTCAGGAGATTAACATTGAGTCACAAAGGATAAAAGTATTAACTGAAGGCTTTTTTGTGCTAGTAAATAGTTTGCTCACTTAAAAGGTCAATTACAGGTATCTTGAAAACATTTGCCAATTAGCTGGTTATATACACAAAAATAGTCTAGGAAAGATTTTAACACAATTGTCCATTTTATGTAGAAGATTCAATTTTTTATTCCTTTGCAGTGGTCCTATTCCACCTATTGCAGGCAAATGGCTGTTTTTTAGGATCACATGTTAATATCATTGTGTCCAGGTAGCCAAGAAGGCCAACAGCATCCTGTCTGCATCAGAAATAGAGTGGCCAGCAGGACTACAGAAGTGATCATCCCCCTGTACTTAGCACTAGTGAGGTCTCATCTTGAGGAGTGCGGTTAGTTTTGGGAACCTCAATACAAGAAGGACATTGAGCTGCTGGAGTGGATCCAAAGAAGGGTAACAAAGCTGGTGAAGGGTTTGGAGGACAGGTCTGATGAAGAGTGACTGAGGCAACTGGGGTTGTTTGGAGAAAAAGAGGTTCAAGGGAGACCTTATTACTTTTTGCAAGCACCTGAGAGGAGGTTGTCGAGAGATGGGGGTCAGTATCTTCTTCCAAATTACTAGTGATAGAACAAGAGGAAATGGCCTCAAGATGTATCAGAAGATGTTTAGACTGGATATCAGGAAAAATTTCTTCCCTGACAGAATGGAACAGGCTGCCCAAGGAGAGGGTGGAGTCACTGTCCCCAAAGGGATTAAAAAAATGAGTAGATGTGGCCCTGGGGAACAGGGTTTAGTGGACAGGATGGGGTTGAGTTGACAGTTGAACTGGGTGATCTTGTAAGTCTCTTCCAACCTTAAAGACTCTGTGATTCTATTGTTTCATGTTACTGAAAACAATTAGATTTTTGTCTATAAGGAACACTCATGTAGAAAAAACTAAGAAGGAGAAAATGAAATAAAGGTTGACAGTTCATGAGAGTCAGCAAACTATCTCAGAAAACAGGTGTGTAATCCTGTGAATAACTGAGTAAATGAAAAGTGTGTAATCAGTCACATGTATGAAATGTTTTGGAAAGGTGAGCGGTACAAAGTCAAACTTCCTCAAGAAAAAAATGGAGCTGCTTAGTTATGCTGAGCATGGCACTTCTCATGCCCTCCTGGTAACAAAGGCTCTCCTGCCCTTGCCTGTTTACTGTGCTCAAGACTTTGCACACATTGTACTACTTGGAATTCACTTAAGATCTGGTTTAGGGGTGAACTTGTAGAGTAGGGTTGATGGTTGGACTTGATGATACCAAGAGTCTTTTCAAACGTGAATGATTCTGATTCTATGATTATCATCTTAGCCACATTGTGTGCCCTTAGTGGCTTAACTCTGGCTGACCCCAAAAGATGAGGATAGGAAAAAAGAGGGAAAAGAAAACAACTGCTTTGCTGATTTTCAACCTAAATAATTATTGTAAAACCCCACAGCTGTATGTTTCCTCTGTTCACCGTCATCATCCATGAGGGAGGTGGGGATGGCCAGGAGATAGGGATCTATTAAATAATTTGCAAGAAAAACTTGAAGGGACGAAAACATTGTGGATAATAAAATGTTCTAAATCTTTCTAGACCTTTTTTCTACCTTATAGAGCACTTACAGGAGAAGAAAAATGAAATGAAACAAATACTTCTCCTTCACAGTGTCATGTCTTCTAATTCACCAGGAATAAAAACTTGGCACTTAGAGCATTATTTTCCCCATGAAATCAGAGTGTGTACACGGTTCAGCTGAACAAAGCCAACCTCTGTCATTCCTGCATCGTTTGCTGCAGCAAGACAAACATTATTGTAGAGGTACCAGAAATTTGTTCGATTGTGCACTAACTGCTGAGTCTAACAGCAGATGCTGTGAGCTACCAGCACAGCAAAAGTATTAGCAAAAAGCTACCATTCTCTGACAGTTAGGCAACAACAGGGAAGCAGTTTGCTCCTGTGAACAGGGCTGCTTCTGACACCTGAGAGATAAATATGTCTGTGTTCAGTGTGCAGTTTGGAATGCAAAACAGGAGAAAGGTGTGCTTCCCCGGTTCTGTCTAGGATTGAAGATATTGATGGAGATGGCAAGTCTGTGTTATTGTCAGGGCTGCACAGCCATGAATACATAAAGCAGAATCTGGCTTTTCCTAGTAAGATATACCTTCCTTGCTTCTTGGTCTTTTGGTGAGAGTCAGCTTCAGGAGTAGATCTTCAAAACTTATTTTTGGTAATTTCTTCTATAAAATCTAATCCCCAAAAGGGCAATGTCAGCATCTCTCTTTACAGACGCTCCTGTTCTCCCCGTACTGGAGCTTTGCTAAAACTGCTAGTGGCAGGTCAGGGGAGTATTTATGGAGACTGAAATCTCCTGCTGTGAATTGCAATGTAGTGCTGCAGTGAGTCATAAATTCCCTTTTTCCTTTTAATTTTTGTCCCCTTCCCCCATCCCTACCCCCAAAGAAGTGAAGTAAGAATACACAAGAAGGGTTGGTGTTGACTAGGTTTGCACTTGCATTCTGAAAAGAGGATGGATGTTGTTTGGCTTGCCAAGATGTTATTCTTGGCATTGCTTACAGGGAATATTGCACAAAGTAGTGAGTTTCTCTGCCCACAGCTATGTCTGTCCTTCTGTCTGCTCATACAAAAAATGTTTTTATAAGTGTCTGATTTATTTTCAAAAGCACCAGGCACCAGGAGCTCCCAGGGGAGTAAGAAAACTGTGCATGTGGTTGGGGAGAGGTTTTACAACAAGATGATGACATCTCTTCAGACTCTATGAGAAAATCGTGTTAGAGGGAAAAATAAAGCAAGCTTAGGGCAGTAGATCTGCTATGACTCAACATGAGTAGATACAACTACTTTGATAGTCCGTTAGAAAAACTAAATTGCACGACGTTCACATCCAATGTCTCCTACTCATTTCCTACTAATGAGATGGACAAGACAAATGGACTTTTCTGGGCTGTGAGAGCACATTCTCTGCTTGTATTTAGTTTTTCATCTACCAATAACTCCAAGTCTTCTGCAGAGCTGCTATCAATGCACATCAGTCAGCTTCTGTTTGTGCTGGAGACTGCCCAAAACTGGGTGCAGGATTTTACGCTTGGCCTAACTCAACTTCATAAGGTTTAGATGAGTCCAATTCTCAAGCCTGTCAAGGCACTTCTGAATGACACCCCTTCCCTCTGGAATACCAACCACACACTCTGTTTGCTGTCATCTGCAGACTTACTGAGGGGACACTGAATCCAACTGTCTGTGTTCCTCCTGGGAACACGAATCACCACTGATTTCCACTCAATCAGTGAGCTGTTGATCGCGTCTCTCTCTTTAAGACAATTCCTTACCCACTCTCTCCGCATTTTAGAGACAAAGTTGTTATCCCAGGACTGTATAAAACTTAATTATGAGTGTTGGATTTAGGGTGGTTTTTTCTGGTTTATTTCACATGAAGGAAATACATCTATAAATTCCACTTTTGCTACCAGGCAGTATCATGCTGATGTGTCTTACTTGTAATACATGACTTTTTGTTGTGGGTTGTCTTTTATTGCACAAGTGAATAGAGCTTAAATTACTATATGAATGAAAAAGTAGTTATAGAAGTAAAATATAAATATTTTTTTTATCCATTAAAAATAGACAATCTTTCCTTCCTGGTCGGTTTTACAACAACAATAACAAAATGTAACTTAACCATAAGGAATCAAAACTAGATTTATTCTAGGTATTGATTTCACAGAATACTGTAGTAAATAAATTAGTTGGTATTTTACCTATAATTCTATAAATAAATTAACAAATCAAAGTTTTCCATAGGAAAAAGACTGCAGCATTTTTGCACAAACTTTAGCAGAGCTAAACCCCCCTTTCAAATATGACCTAACATAGCAAAATATCTTACAGTCTTCTTCAAAGGGCACTGTAATTATTTTTTTCTTGAATTATGCTTCTAAAGATTAAAAGAATCACTCTGATAGTGATAAATACAGGTGCAGAATTGCAACTGAAATGGATAGAAAACATGCTTTGCCATTTAAAACTATAAACACTTAAAACACACAGTGCTTCCTTTTAAAGTTGTTTCCTTAAAAATGAATAACATTTATGATCTATGTTGTCTCAGTGTAGCTTTAATGTATCAGTTAGTATTGATTTCAAACCTCAAGATTACTACAGTATTAGATTTAAGAATTCTTCTTCATTAAAAGGGCTGGCAAGCTAGGCTTATGCGTTGGTTTCAATTTGCGAGTGAGGAGCAGTGAAGCAAAATTAAAGGTGCTATGTCTTAAAGATCAAGAGTACTGCTAAAATATAATTAGGTAACATGAGAGTTCCCTTGCTGTCTGACTTTAGGAGTCTTTCAATTGTGTAGTTTTGTTGTTCATGGTTAGTTAACATGAACAATCAGCTTTAAATGTGTAATTCATGCTTTTGAAGTGATGACGAATACTCTGTGTGACGGGTCTGATGGTTCTGTGGAAGATTGTTGAATCAACTGCTTCGTTCTTGAAAAAATGTTGGATCAACTCCACATGTAGAGCATTCGTTAAAACAAAATTGTGGGGGATACCCCTTCCTGTGCTGTTTCTTATGCAGGCTGTCCTATCCCTTACCCCATATCAGCAGTGCACGTTCCAACATTCATTTGCACAAAAGGTTGTAGGAGTCTATTCATTCTGCAAATGTGATGGGAAAGTGTAAACGTACAGCTGCAGATGGTATTTTGAACACTTAACCAGCAGAATGGGCCAGATAATTCTGATACACTTCTGCCATTTACTGTGAGTTTTCTGTCTTCATGTGTGTTTCTTTTGCTCTCAAGTCCATCGATCCACACAAAGCAAACTACTAGGTCTCCTCTGCAGTTATGGGAGGTTCTGCCTCTACAGTATTGCTGTTTCCTACTGAGCTGTACTGGAAAGGCAAGAAGACTCAAGTCTGGATTTTGAAGCAAACTGGCTGAATTAAATACTCAATTTTGCTGCTCAAAGGGAATGTGAGTTCCACCTTTAAGTGACTGCAGCATATTCTTTAAGGTACTTTAGAAACTAGTTCGGTGGCAGATTCAGGAGTTGCTTGATAGAGCACTTGTCCTGAAGGAAGCTCACATGTACTTCCTCAGTTGTCTGCTTTTTCAAAAACCTGAATAATTCTTCAAAATGGACCATCATGGACTCAGACATTCACCCTAAATGCGATGGGTTAAAAGTTTTTGTAATACTGCTCTCACCATAAACTGTTTATAAATACCTTCTGACCATGGGCTGCTTCTCTTTTCTTCCTGTTATGCCTCAGCAGTTGTCTAGGTGGTTTCTGGCACGAAGCTGAAAAACTGACTGATTTGTTCTTACCTTGTTTCCAGCGCGAAAGAATTACAAAAGAATTCACTAGCAGCAGGACTGACATATGAAATATCCCTTGTCACTGCTTATACTGAAAATGTGATCAAATGTTTTTCTTTGCAGGAGCATATGTGCTTCAAGTAAAGGCTACAGATGCTGATGATCCCACTTACGGAAACAGTGCTAGAGTGGTTTACAGCATTCTTCAGGGGCAGCCCTATTTCTCCATTGATCCAAAGACAGGTAAATGGTTTATCAGAAATGCTTTAGCTTTTCCATCTCTGGAGATATTCAAAAGTCACTTGGATTCAGTCCTATGTAATGTGCTCTAGGCAATCCTGCTTTAGTAGGAGGGGTTGGGCTAGATGATCTCTAGAGGTCGCTTCAACTCTGAAAGTTCTATGATTCTGGGGTTTGGATTCACATGGCCAGTGACTGAATAAACATAGACTAGGCTGATATGACCAAAAGCTGGTAGAGTAACTGCAAATGAAAGAAACATGGTCTTCCAATCAGTTCTGGAATGTTTAAAATATATCTATATACACAGGACAGTTAATATTTTATGACTTACATTTTTCTACAGTTAAACCTTTATCTGCTACATGCATCCTATTTTTTTTTTTTCTATATTCCTGATTCAGTTGTGCATCTTGGTTTTACACTCTTTTTTTCTTAGCATTTTTACTTACTGAGCTTGCCACCAGAAGTTCTCCATCAAGGATTGTTTTGCTATATAGTGCTAGTTTAAGACTGTGGAACAGCTAATCGTCACTCACTCTCCTCTTTTCCTGGGGCGTAATGTGTTTATCTGGGGTTGCTGGATGTGTGAAAGAAAGGGATAATACTTTTAAAAAGACTTTTGAGAGGTTGGCAGACATTAATTAAGTATCTTGTCCCATATTTCTAAATGCCATTCTTTCTATATTTAGAAATTCAGTTAAGGAACCAATAACCTACATGATGAATGTCACGCATTGTGCCACCCTGAACGTGCTGCAGGCACTGCGGTCCACATCCCTTTTTCAGCACTTTTTCCTTCCAGCGAAGCTGTACTTGGATGCCGGAGAAGCTAACGAGCCTTTATCCCTAATCCATCAAAAGTTTGGTGGTGAGAGCCTCATAAGTCTGTTGGTGCACTACTCTAGCAGACACATTCTTTTGACACATGCTGCCTTTAGCAGGAGATAATAGTGCAAGCTGCAGTGAGTCATTTCACTTTTCAAGTGTAGGGGGGAGAAGAATGTATTTACCTTTAAACTCAGTTTTTATTTCAGTCTCCTAAGGAATGAGGCACAATTAAATGCAACTAATATATTTACTGGAGCCAGTAAATATGATTTGAGTTCCAGTGAGAGTTTCTCAAGTTATTAGTGCTTAAAGAAGAAATATTTTTCCTGCAGCACTTTGAGTTACTGTATCATACGGTGTAATCTATAATTATGGCTGTCTACAACTACCTGAAAGTAGCCGTAGTAGTTAGTAGCTTACCCCCACTTTATTTTTTTGCTCATTAGATATACTTAAACCACCTTTGTTCTGTCCATGAGAACTAATGACATTGGTAGAAATAGTCTTTTCCAGAGGGCTTTCTATGCTTTTGAAACAGAGGAGGTAGCAAAGGGAAAATTCCTATGAACTGCTAGACATGAAAATTATGATCATTTTTGTATTTATTTTTATGGAAACAAAATTATTTACAGAAAAAAATATAGAATGCTGCTATACTTCCAGACAGGAATAAGCAGTGTGTGAGTGAGGACTTTATTACTGGAGTGAGAGCAAATTATTAATTTTCTGAAGACTATCTGGAATATTTCTGAGAAAGCCACTTAGTTGTTCTTACAACAGTAGAACTGCGTCTCCTGCTCACGACCTACCACCAGTCCATTTTCCAATTTTTTTCCACTTAGTCTTATTTTGTTTTGTAACAGGATAAATCTTAAGCTTAATAGTCCTTTTCTCCTTAGAATGAATATGCCATGAATCTTGTAAGATACTGTGGAATGTACAGTTTCCATAATCCAAAAATATGGAGTAAGCGAGTCAAGAGGCAACCTACCAATATTAATCCTATTTATACAAAGATTTTTTTTCATTAATATCATGTGAACATGAACAAATATTCGCAGTTTTGCATTTCAAGATTTCTTTATGGAACAAACAAAACACTGAACACCACCAATTGTTTTCCTCAAAAAACCTCAAAAAGAAAGTGTTGCAGTATCTAAATGTTCTTAAGAGTTGGCTAGTCATATTTCAGACCTGTGCGGTAGAGTACATGCCATGCTGGGGTAGAAAATAGCAATTATTAGTGGTGTCTCTATCAGTGTCATTGTTATAAGTGGAGAGAAAGGAAATTGTTCTACAGTTCAGCTCAATGGGATTTTTTAATGGTTCCAGAAATAGCGATTTAGGTCAAAGCTATTGCTAGACTGAACAAGTACTATGAGCTAACAGTTAATATTTTCACTTGTTAACACCACAGTGTTTAGCTGCTGTAAAGATAAGAATGACCTTTAAAATTTCTTGGCATTCTAGACCCATTCTAACATCAGATGAAAAGGCCTGCTTTTCATGTTTTAATATGTTTCCAAATGTTTTAATACTAGGAAAAAATAGTTCCTGAACCAATAGTAACTTAGAGGATGTACGTGTTTCCAGTTGGTTTATTTTTCAGTTGTGCTATCCACACCCAGCTTCTCCAACCCATTTACTGCTGATACATCCTTTTTTGCAATGTTTGCCAGAGAAATCAATTTTCTTCCATATATTTGCTCTCAAGAGAATGGCTTGAGTGCCCAATATGCTAGAGCTTTTTACAACCTCATCAGCTAATCCTATGATCAGTAGTACCACTCTCTCTACAAGTCTTCCTTTTATCATACAGATTCTTATCATATCCTAGAGGAGGTTATGGCAAACCTGCTTAGATGTCTGCTATCCATAACCACAAAAGATTAAGATCCATTCGCATCATGTTTTACCATGATATTTTAACTGTATTTCTTGAAGGAAACTCCTAAAATTTTCTCTGCTTGCATGTGCTAATCAAGAAAATTTTCTCAAGCAAAGGCAAGTCTTGTAAGAAGGACCTCCTTTTGTACAGAAAGATAGAATCATAGAAGACAGAAGGAATGTTGTCTTGACCTACAGTACCCTACATTGTATTGGCAAGTGGCTGGCTGGAAAGAACTGAAGATGCCGGCTCTCAGATGCACTACCACCACTTCCTATGTTGCCTTATTCAGCACAGCACAGTGCTCTTCACTTCTAGTGTGGCAAACCTATGGTCATGCCATCCCTATCTCTAGTGAAAGCATGTAATTCTCTTTCAGCCTTACATGTCCTACTTGAAAAGAGATGCCAGTCATTTTGAATATTTGAATAGCTGATGAGGATGCTTCTGAAATGCCCAGAAGTCGTATGAGAGAACTGATCTCTGCTCAGGCCTTTAGGAAGAGTTCAATTCCTGATTCAAGTGATCCCGTATTATAATGTAAGAGTAGAAAATCACAGCCCTCTGTTTACTTGTTCTTACTTATTTCTTCTTGTAGGTGTGATACGAACAGCTTTGCCAAACATGGACAGAGAAGTGAAAGAACAGTATCAAGTTCTAATCCAAGCCAAGGACATGGGAGGACAGCTGGGAGGACTTGCTGGTACTACCACTGTAAACATCACTCTCACGGATGTCAATGACAACCCACCCAGATTTCCAAAGAGTATGTTGTTTTCCAAATGCACTAAGTTTCAACTAAGCATGACTCTAACTATTCACGTGAAATATCTTTTAGATAAGGAATTGCAATCCATGAAAGTGAAAAACAAATACATTTTTATATCCTCTTTTTAAAAAGAAATAATATAAAGCTGTATTTGAAAGTACGGGTTTAGAACGTTTAAGAGAAAGCCTGAGCCTCACAGTTCATTTCATGTGGTATTTTAGGAAAGGACACTGGATACTTGTCTTCAAATGACAATACTTTACAACCCAAGATTTCTAGGTACTAAAGACAGAACTGGCTCATGCTAAGTGTATTTATTGTGTTAATTTGGACTAGATTTTTTGCACCTCTTGTCCCAGAAGATTATAGTTCTCTTTGAAAACACTCACAACCTCGAATCAATGGTCATCCACTGACAATTTATAGGATTGTGTATCAATTAGTTGAAATGGAGCTTTTCTGAAGTACGCTGGTTTAGATTCATAGGCTGTGTATGATTAGCAGGATTGGGACTTTCCTGCTCTTCTTAAATTTACTGAGGTTTGTACCTTTCATATCTTTCAAACACAGAACCTTGACAGCTGTGCCAGAACAGTTAGGTGCTAAAAGCTGTTTGGAAGGCAAATGCATATTAGAACAGTGGTGTGAATTTGCTCATGGAAGCTTTTTACTTTGTGTGTTTTTTCTTGTACATGAATTGTTGTCCCATTTTATGTCTTATAAATGCTGCTTAGATACCGAACCGAAACTGTGAATGAAACATCACAGTTTTCTCTTATATAACAACTCTTCTTCTTTTCCATCCTGTGAATATACATTGCATTTCTGCGGGCATGTAAGGATGACCATCTGGCCTTGCCTTGTGTCATGCTGGCTCTAGAGGATTTACATAGAAACAGGACAAAGAGTATTCTAAAGCATTTCCTCAGTCTCTAATGGTCTGTAGCCTATATGGCATTGCATTAACACACACACACACACATATATATATATAAAACCCACATATGTAACAGCCCTCAATGATTTTTTCCTACAGTCAGTTACCCTGGTACTTTGAAACTTGTGTACATTTTTAGAGTCTTCAACATGCTGTGTTGGTAAGGTGCATAGATTAAGCATATATTCTACAATAAATACCTCCCATTTTTTTTAATCCATCCTCTACTGACCTCTTTAAAGGATCTAGAAAGCACTGCAAAATATGACCTTTAATCAGAAAAATCACACTGAGTTTTTTCAGTATGAGACATTCTCAATGAGTTCCATTAATCCTGCTCCTGCAGTTTTGCCCTATGCATATCAGTCATGTCTATCGTTACTTCCCCCAAACTCCCTGGAAACCTCTGGAAAAAAGCATGGTATTGTGTTAGCACCTCCAAGCTTTCTTGTCCCATGGTGGTTTGAAGGAAAATACTGCACAGCATAATAGTTCACTTATTTCATCCTTCAGGCTCTTGGGCATGTAACAGCTAATCTAAATGATTTGTTAGTGTTGTGCCTCTTCGTTCCACAACTGCTTCTATAGCTAATTTAACCTTCTACAAAGAGCTGTTCGAGAGTAGAAAAATTTCCTGGCTGTTCTATGCTGCACACAATGAAAAAAAATAAGTTAAGTTTTACATCTGTGATCTGCCCCAAGCACATACTCTACACCTCCATTTTGGGCTGGCTTTATACTCCCAGGATTTTGCCTCCATATGTTTTAAAAGACGAATATTATTATTTGGTTTGATATTTATTAAAACTTATTTCTTGTCTTCTTTATTGTGTTTTTACAGACAAAGCAGATTTTATGATTCTTTCTATTTTTCTCCCTGACAAACTACTTCATGATTTTTGAAAGATGTGTTGATGCTTTTGCTTGCAAGTATTGATAATCCTTACAGAATTGGTTTTTGACAGGTGTTGTGCATTCGTCATAGAATCATAGAATCATCTGGGTTGGAAGAAACCTCAGGGATCATCTACTCCAACCCCTTGGCGTGGGCAGAAACACTTCTCACCAGACCAGTTTTCTCAAGGCCCCAAACAACCTGCCTGTGAACACTTCCAGGGAGGGGGCACCCCAACTTCCCTGGGCAGCCTGTTCCCGTGTCTCACCACCCTCACAGTAAATAATTTACTCCTAAGATCTAATCTAAATCTAACCTCTTCTGTCCTAAAACTAGTTCCCCTTGTTCTGTCACTACAAACTCTTGTAAGAAGCCCTTCCCCAGCTCTCTTTCAGCCCACTTCAGGCACCAAAAGACTGCTGCAAGGTCTCCCCAGAGCTTCCTCTTCTCTAGCCTGAACACCTTTAACTCTTGCAATATCTCCGCATAGGAGAGATGATCCATCTCTCTGGTCTTCTTCGTGGCCTCCTTTAGACCCACATCAACAGTTTAATGTCTTCCTTGTGTTGAGGGCTCCAGAACTGGACACAAGAGTCCAGGATGGGGTCTCATGAGAGCAGAGTAGAGGGGGAAGATCACCTCCTTCCACCTGCTGGCCACACTTCTTTTGATGTAGACCAGGCTACAGTTGGCCTTCTCTTTGAGGCTGTGCTGCAGTGACTCTCTACGCAGCTTGTGTTTGTGTTTGGGTTTGCCCTGACCCAGGTGCAAGACCTTGCTTTGGCCTTGTTGAACTTCATGAGTTTGACATGTGCCCATCTCTCAAGCCTGTCCAGGTCCCTCTTGCTGGCCTCCCTTCCCTGCAGCGTGTCAAACACCTGCTTTGGGTCTTCAAAATGGCATCCCTGGATCGCATCCACAGGACCCACATTGATGTAACTGTCTCAGCTGCCCTGTTCAGACTGCATACTTTGGAACTAATGAACTTTTTCTAACTAGCTAGTGTTCATACCATTCTGTTATTTAAATATGATTTGACTTAGAGCTGCTTATAATGACCGTTAGTCCTCCGTTGATAAAGTCTTCTTTGCCCTCGCTGTGCATATAGTTCCTTGGTGCTGTACTGCTTGATGAAAAAAGACTTTCCTTTTTCCCACAGACTTCAAACATGCCGACTATGGTGAAGCTCTTGTTTAGTGGGAGGCATTAAAGCTACCCATACTATTTCCCATTTTAAGCCTTGCAAGAAGAAATAAAGTAACTGCTTGTAAAATGAAAAAAATCGGTGCATTGGCAAGTTCCTTGGTCCCAGTGCTCTCTCCTGTGTCTGATTTTCTGTTGTTTGCTTTATCTGCTTTAAGGGGCCTTAGTAACTTCCTATTTCATTGCATGCCTTCACCTACTGTTGTGATGCAAAGCTAGGCAAGTCGCGTATGTCAGACAGTTTTCATGACACTGAAAAATCACGGACTACACCTTTGCCTTTGAAGAAAACAGCCTTAAGGTCTCATTTAATGCCTATGCTGTAGTTATGATCTCTTTGCCCAGTTGTTGCTATAGAGCAAAAAAAAAATCACAAGAGACCAAGCTTATTCTGTGTTTTGCGTGCTAGTGGGGTTGAATACCTGGTCTATCGTTTATATCGAGTGTCACAGATGTGGAATTACAGCAATGACTCTCAACAAAGCAGAAGAACAGGTCTGTTGAGAAGCATACTGGAAACTCCTGTTCGCGTTGAGAACACTGAGTAGTTAGCATGATTTGCAAGCTAAAACTTCAGTATGGGGACTCAAAGTATACTGGAGCAAGCTTGGCCAAGGCAGATGATTACTTGAAACATTCTCTTTTGTGGGAGATGCGTTACAGGTGACATGTTTATATTTTCATAAACTGAGGACTACTGATCAGTGTGGATTTACTTATCCAGTCCCATTTAGTTAAGTAATGTGTGAAATTATGTGCCTGAAGTTCACCGAGACACAAGGTTAATTAGAGCTGAACCAAAATATTTGATAGAAAAAAAGGTTGAGCGTGAATTGTATTTCTAATATAATATGTTTCAGTTTCGCTCTTTGGAAACATTGCAATGCTCACGGTAACTACCTGCCAGGAAATTGATGTTGTCATTTACTTGACTACCACAGCTAAAACAGTACTTTTAGCAGTGCAGAATGTTTGTTGATGTGAATAATGAGCTGTTAAATCAGGTCCAGATAGGTGCCAATGTCAGGCCTTACAGGACCTAAAGAGTGTTCACTGTTGCTTGGAGTTCAGACATCACTCATAGTTGGTCAACACAGACTGGAAGTCTAGATGGAGAATAAAACAAAGGACTGAAAGTTCTTTAACACTGTCTGCCACTGGGTTAATGTTTTTGCATCATGTAATCAGGACGAGGGAAAAGCTTCCCAAAGGGCTTATGCCAATAGCGCCAAGCTATAGACTACCTTATCAAATAAGATATTAATTATCATAGAATAAATTCTAAGTTTACTTTCTGAACTCAGTGAAGCTGAAACAAAAAAATTTCGTGGCAGAAATGGAAGAACTTACATTATTAATACTTGGAAGAAGCTACATTGATAAATAATACATTATTAGCTTTCCAAAAAACATGAATCGTGGAACACCTTCATCTCATTGAGGGTCCTCTAAGAAGACAGGCAAGTTCAGATGGGATATCAGCATCCAGTGATGAAAAACTACCGACTACCCTGCTGAACATGGAATTTTTTATTTAGAGCTTACGCTTTTGAACATATTCAGTGGGGAACTTCCACCTTGCATGTCATAGAGTAATGAGGAGTGTAACAAAGGGGAAACCTCTAAACATCATATATTTCTGTCAGAGTAGTTTGTCCTGCAGGTATCTATTGTCCCACATTTCAGAAAACTGAGACACTTCAGAAAACTGATATTTTCTTTGAAACTAGAAGGAATAATGAATTATGTCATTAATATAAATTTATCCCCAAAGTGGTTTATACATGTCTTGCATGACTGTCCATTAGTCTACTGACTTTCTGCACTCCTGTGCATGTTTCATTATTAAAGACAGAACTTCTTTGTACACAGTAATGTTTCAACCCAAAGTTCAATTCTTGCCCAACACAGTAAAAATAAGGCAAATTCCTCAAGGGAAAGTACTTTTTCTATCGTATCTTTTTCAAGGAATTAAATCAAAGTTCGACACAATTGCCATTGTCCAGAGAAGACGCCTGTTTATCTGTAGGTGGGCGTCCTGGTCCAGAAGAGAACTGATGTTTTTTCTCTCTCAGATACTCACATACACCATAACTTGTTGAGCACACCCTTTTATAAGCCAGTGGGCTAACCCTTAATTTACCAAGCATTAGAACCATCTGAGATAGCTGCAAGGACAGCTGTGGCTTTTTCACAACTCTTAAAATAGCTTCAGTAAAGGATGGATGTATAATATTTACTTCGACATTTGAATAACAAAAACTGCATAATCGGTTTGTATAAATTATGCTTTATAGAATCAAACTAATTAAGTGGAGTGGTTGATTCACATTTTGTAAGTTAATTGTACTTCAGTTCTCCTGTCTCTTTCTTTTGTTCGCTGATGACAGAGTGACTGTGAAAGCAATTTAGAGAAATAAACCCTTATATGCTAAGCAATAAAACAACATGCAAATCATTTTAGTCAAAGGAACACTGCCTTTTTATTTTACTATGACGGTAGTGCATATTTTAATAAGTTTAATCTCGGGTATTAACATATACAAAAATATTTTGGAAAAAAAGCCAACCAAGTGCTGGATTTGGACTAGCCTGCCTGTACGTATTTATACATGCACTCTGTGGACTGAAACCTCTTACTGTCGTTATTGAGTTACACATCCTGCAAAGCTTAGCCTATCACAGAAAATGTACATACACTAGGCATTCAGGTTCAGGCTTGAAGGGTCTCTGAACAACCTGCTCACTGCAGAGAGTTTGGACTAGACGACCTTCAAAGGTCCTTTCCAGCCCATCACGTTCTATGATTCTATTTAGCATGGGTTTTACCACGTAGAAACATGTTAATTTTGTTCATTGAGCAAACAAAATGTGGCTAATTGCATTCATGTGCCTTCGAAGCAGTCTTGCTCAGACTTTATGGAAAATTGGGTTCAGATGTGGGGAGCAAGGAAAAGCTCTTCTTGTCCACCTGAGACAGGAAGAAAAAATATTTTAACTCTCTGATTTGGCGAGTGACTTACGAAAGAAAGGTTCTTCAGATAATGGTATCTGGTTTTAAATACTTCAGAAAAGTGCAACATAGGTCCCAGTCTGTAGTCATTTAGATATTTACAGGAGAGGACTGCGTGATTAAGAAATTACTCAGTTCAGAATCCTAAAAATTAAAACAATGAAACCAGAAGGTTTGATTTAAGGAAGAAAAGGAAGGTTTATTCTCTCCATAGTTAGACAATTTTGCTAGAAAACCAACCTAGGATTAAGGTTCAGAGCTCTGTTATGCCTAATTAAGTGTTTTAACAAGTCTGTGCAACCCTCTGTGAAGTTGTGCTACCCACTGCAATTCAGATAAGGAAATATGGCTTCTCTTGGTACTCCTGCTACAAGTTGTTGTATTTTGTCGACAGCACTTGTATCTTCTTTGGCTCTCAGAAAGAAAATGAGCTTATCTTTCATTAATTACAGAATTTGCCTGGCAGACAAGATTCCCTAAGTCTGTTCCAGTCATTGATTACTCATCTTATACCAAATGAGAAATACTTGCACAGGACAGGAGGAGAGATTCATTGCAGACTGTCCTGTAGGCAGTGATTAGGTAGGAGACCAAGTCAGAGCTTGCTACAAAGCAAAAAAGTAAGGAAGTTTGAACCCTGGTCTGCTCCATCTTTGTTAATTTTCAAACCACTATGCCATAAGAGCTAAAGGGGAAAAAGTACCTGCTCTGCTCTGCAAATCAGTCTTAAACCTTGTAATATGAGAACAACATAAGCGAGTCTGATTACCATTTACATGCAAGTTTTGGATAAACTAAACCCACGTTTTTTATTTGAATGTATGTTTTAACCAACCACTTCAAGGAGTGATGCAAAGACTCTAGAAATGGGCCCAAGCGATTGTAAGCCAACCATGAAAACAGCAGCCATGCAGAGGTGGTTATAATTTTAGGTTATGATACAAGAGAGTTACTTAGATACAGCTTTAACACTAGCAAAACTATAGTAAAGTTAGTTCATGGTAAATGCTATCAGACCAGGGTTTGCATGGAAATAGGGGATTTAGGATAATTCTAATTTAATCCAGTTTCCTTCCGAGTCTCATACCTCTGTTCTCCCTGCATCTCTGTCTCCTTCTCCTCTGGACTTCCTTTCCTCCTCACCCTGTCTATTCTTACATTCAGTGTGCACTCTTGTCTACCTTCTGCTAAATAGACACTAATTTATTCTTGATTGCATTATTGTCTTATAATTACAGCATGACCATCCTTGTCAAGCAGTAACACTGATAAAGTAGTTAATCCTTTCTTGATTCAGTTCCAGCTCTTCTGCTAACTAAGATCACAGGTCTTCACCTTCTCAGATAAGCCCTTTCCCAGCTCTTGATTCAGCCATTAACCCATTACCCTGTCACACAGCTCAGGGACCCTCATAAGGACACCTTGCGATAGAACAAGGGGAAATGTTTTACACTGAAGGAGAGGAGGTTTAGACTAGGTCTCAGCAATATTTTTTCAGTACAAGGGTGCAGAGACTCTGGAAGCAATTGCCTGCAGAGGCTGTGGCTGCCCCCTCCCTGGAGGTGTTCAAGGCCAGGTTGGATGAGGCCGTGAGCAAACAAGTCTGATTGAGAGGCATCGCTGCCCATGGCAGGGGGCTGGAGTAGAAGACCTTGAAGGTCCCTTCCAAATGGAGACAGTCTATGATTCTGTGATTCTGTGCTTGCTGGATTTAACCCACCTGAGTTAGCCACACAAACACCAGACAAAAAAGCCTGCATGATTATTTTATTTATACACAGAGAATTGGGAGGCTTATAAACATTTTTTGCCCAGACTGAAAGAAAGTATACCAAGGTTCATTTGATTTTGCTTTGAAGGTTTAAAGATGGACACTTAGGAACATTTACACCATCTATAATATTAGTCTCAGCACAGCCACTGGGCACAGATTGATCATTGCCAAGGAAATTTTCCTTGGCATTTGGGGAAATAAGTACAGATCAGGAATTAGTCTGTGCAGCTGCTTTCCATTAAGCTGATCTATTTTGCTGTAGGTAAAATACTTTAATAACATGAAATAGGCCACTCTACACTGGGTAGCTTCCAGGCTGCAGAGAAGGGCTGGGAGGTGATCAATTTCACGACGCAGTTGTAGCTTGTTGAGCCTGTGCTTTGCAATCCAGGACTTGCAGCCCACCTTGGGTCACAGCACCTGATGGTTCCGTACGTTTCTGTTGCTATCTGTGTGTGTGTGTGCGCCACACAAAGGCGTTCACATCACATGTAATATCTCTGAACATCTCCAGTTATGTTAGGCCAGCCTTCTCTTACTTTTTCTTGCGGGTAGAAACCCACATCAGAAGTCTTCAAGCACAAGAGCTTGTTTGACCCCAAAAGCAGATGGAGTAACTCTCCCTAGAAACTTCTCTGGTATTAATAGCTGTCACTGTTTTGTAGGTTGCACAAAGCATTTTAGAGGGTAAAACACTTAATTGAGACTGAACAATGACACAAAACCCATCTAAAGCAAAATATTTTTGGACAAATAAAAAAAAAGAGAAATAAACCGGAGGAAGTGGTGTTCGGTTAACATAGATTCTCAAGACACTAAATGTTCAGTCCATTTTGTCTGCATCACTTATATTGTTTTTAACTTTTTTGAGAATAACTGACTAAGAAATGTTATTCTTAGATGAAACAAGCTTAAAGCCTGTTTAAAGCTGTAGAATGAGAGAGACTGAAAACTCAGCTCCAAAGCAAACCATAAAGCCAAATAAAGCTATTTCTTGGTACTAGTATTCCATAGCAAATTAAAAATACAGGTAATTTGTCATTGGCAAAAGCAATACTGTGATTGCACTTATTCAGTTGACTTTCCCTTTATAATCAGGTTCAAGTGGTAATTGATCATTAGCAGTAAGATTTATAGATCAATTATTTTTAAACACATCATAGTAGATTATCAACATCACTAATTTTATTTTACATTGTCTTCCTTTTATACTGCTCATAGAAATTCAACACCCTCCGACAGGAATTGTGACTTTCATTTCACCCCAGTATGTTTTCCATGGGGAGCGATGAAGTGATTACTCATTCAAAACTTGGAGAGTATTTAGATTGGATGCATGCAATTATCCACAGTAACCTTGGGGTGGCTTACAAGAGACTTGCATCTCCACCTATACTCTGATAAGGAATAGTAACTAGTGCTATTGCTTTAGCAGCTTGGGGGTGCTTTGCAATGACCTGGGTTGCCCAGTGACTCATAGATTGCAGTGACAGTCCTTGCATCACTATAATTTCTGGCAGTATTTGGACTTTGCCCCTGAGCTCACCTATTCGAGTAAGAAATTGGGACAGCTCTTCTGCTTCTGACTGTGCTTTCTGAGCATTCAGCAGCTAAAGTGCAACATTAAGAGAAATAGACCATTAATTATCTATTCACAGTCACAATAGTTTAGGCTCATTATTTTCAGAAACAGTCTCCCATGATACACTCCTGGTGAAGATGGAAGCAAGGGGCTTTGACAGGAATATTCTATGCTGGGTCAGGAACTGGTTGGATGGACGAGCCCAAAGAGTGGTAGTAA
>JAOXOE010058998.1:0-32556 GCA_028565055.1 Phoeniculus purpureus | reverse complement strand
CCACCCCTCTCTCTCTCCAAGTTAGTTCCTTTCCAAGCAGTGTGATTTCTTTACTTCAGAGGAGATTTACTAAGTGCTCTATGAGCTCGACAGACGGTCGATTTATGGACGTTATTAGCAGGAGCAGGAAGTGCAATAATTAGGAAGGGAACAGTGCATGTAATCAACCCTAGGATATTTTGCAGCAAGAAGCCTTGAAGAATTCAGTGTAATTCTCCCACACACACCCGGTCACAGTCATCTGGCACTTGAGTTATCTGAAAAGTGTCTCCCTTCACTGATAGCAGCCATCTATAACTTCCCTCTGCTCGTCTGTTTGCTTGTCTGAAATGTGTTCCCATTAGTTGGGCTTGTTTAGTTGGAGGAGGAGAAGGCTAAGGGGAGACCTCATAGATAGCTATAGCTAGCTATCTACATGTCTGCCTGCCTGTCTGCCTGCCTACCTGTCTACCTACCTACATGTCTGCCTGCCTACCTACCTACATGTCTATCTGCCTACCTGTCTGTCTACCTACCTACCTGCTTACCTGTCTATCTGTCTCTCAACTAACTACCTAAAACTGTCCAGTTTTGGGCACCACAGGATCAGAAGGACACTGAGGGGCTGGAGTGGGGCCAGAGAAGGACAACCAGGCTGGGGAGAGGCTGGAGAACAGGGCCTGTAGTGAGCAGCTGAGGGAACTGGGGTTATTGAGTCTTGAAAGAGGAGGATGAGAGGTGACCTTCTTGCTCTCTACAGCTCCCTCAAAGCAGGTTGTAGTGAGGCTGGTGCTGGGCTCTTCTCCCAAATTCCTAGTGATAGGATGAGGGCAAATGGCCTCAAGTTGTGTCAGGGGAGGTTTAGATTGGATCTTAGGTAGAAGCTCTTTGCTGAGAGAGTGGTTGGGCACTGGAACAGGCTGCCCGGGGAGGTGGTGGAGTCCCCATCCCTGGAGGGGTTTAAAAGTCGCTTAGATGTGGTGTTGGGGATCTCTTTTCGGGGTGACCTTGTAGAGTAGAGTTGACGGTTGGACTCTATGATCCCCATTTCCAACCTCAATGATTCAGTCTCAAACTACACGAGCACTCAAGAGGGTGACCTTAGATGTGAAGATACTGGACCAACTGCTGTGATTCCTGTTGCATCCTACAGCCACTAAAGTCAGAAAGAATCGGTGCCTGCGTGGGTGGGTCTGCCATGGTCTAGGGAGCTGTTGGGCTGAGGGCTGGACTTGCTGATCCTGGAGGTTCTTTCCAGCCAGGATGATTCTATGAAAAGTGTGTGTGGGGGTAGGTACTTCCACGGCTTCCTAGTCAAGAGTTTGCTCCTGTTCTGAAGAGTGAGCACAAAGTGTTCACGCAGGCACTTAATTCTTTGTGTGCAGTGGATGATGGAAGGAAGTGCTCGCTCGCTTTTCAGAGAGATTACTTTCCCTTGGCTTGACGTTCTGTAAAATCTCGTTTCTGCATGCACTGAAGCAGATGGTAGATGTTCCCAGGTTGATTCGTTCTTCACTCTCTCCTTGCCCCCCTCACCTTCTGTACCCAGGGGAAGGAGGTGGGATTGTACTTGGTTGGGTTTTGCTGGGATTTGCAGGCATTTTTGGTGAGATTGAAGGACTTGGAATGCTAAGCTTTTCAAACATCCCGTCGAGTTCCCTGCAAGTAGGAATCTCATTTCTGCAAACCGTAGCTTAGCAAAAACACTTTGAAAGCAGAGCTGTGAGTGCAGAGCATCTCGGGCTACAGGCTGCTGTCAAGGCTGCACCTTGAGGACTGGGTCCAGTTTGGGGCGCCTCAGTCCAAGGGAGACATCGAGTCTGGGTGGGCCAAGTGCAGAGGAGAGCAACGAAGCTGGGGAAGGGCCTGAAGAATCAGTCTGATGAGGAGAGATGGAGAGTCACAGAACATGAGGGGTTGGAAGGGACCCAAAAGACCATCCAGTCCAAACCCCATTGGGGCTGTTCAGTTTGAGGAAGAGGAGGCTGAGGGGAGACCTCATCGCTCTCTACAACTATCTGAAAGGACGCTGTTGGTGGTGCTGGGCTCTTTTCACAGGTCATTAGTGACAGAAGCAGAGGGAAATCCTTCCTGGGGAGAGTGGTCAGGCACTGGAATGGGCTGTCCAGGGTGATGGTTGAGTCTCCATCCCTGGATGAGTTTAGAACTCGCTTAGATATGGTGACTTAGGGGTGACCTTGTAGAGTAGCTTGTTGGGCTTCAAGCTCCAACAGCAGAGGGTTAGACTGACCATCAGGAAGAAATTCTTCCCAAAGAGAGTGGTCAAGCACTGGGATGGGCTGCCCAGGGTGGTGGTTGAGTCCCCATCCCTGGATGTGTTTAGAAGTCACTTAGATGTGGTGTTGGGAGATATTTTGGGGTGACCTTGTAGAGTACGGTTTCTGGTTGTACTCGCTGATCCCAGGGGTCTTTTCCAACCTGAATGATTCTGTGGTTCTATAAAGCGAGTGCTGAAGTGTCCAAGGCAGGTTCTGCCACACCACAACAACCTTTTTTCAGAATGAAGCCTCGTAGGGTAAAACTCCTGCTGTGGTACTAAAATCAAGGACAATTAAATGACATCAACTTTGCATCCACAAACCATCAGCAGATGATGGAGAAAAATGCTCCATGTCCATAGGATCTTTTGGCAATGCCCTAGTCCCAAACCCATCAGGACTGATTGAACTTGATTAGTAGGCAGGGCTCAAGGTGACTCCGACACCATCCAACCCAGGGTGCGTCTCATGCAGCAAACCAGAAGGGAACGTGTGAAGCTTCGTGTGAATCTCAGCGCCAACAGCGTTTGTAAAGCTTCTGATGTTTCCAGGGTGTGTGCCCTGCACACTTAGCTGCTTCTCTCCGTAGCGAGCAAATCACTTGCTAAGATCACCTGCTTTTTTTGGGTGAATACTTGAATGTTTATCCCTTCTCTCAGTTATTCCAGCTGTTAGTTGACCTGAAGATAAGCCTGCTGAGGGCTTGAATCTAAGTGCTAGACCTGAGGCCTCTTGGCATCCCCAACAGAGCTACTTTTAGACCTGTGGGTTTGCTCTTGGAGCTCTTTGTGCATTTAGTAGGGTTTAGTTATGTATTTGGAAGCCGTTTGGTTGGGTTTGTTGGCTGTCAGGGTGGACCCAAAGGCTCCTGAAGCACGCTTGGCACGCAGCTGTCGAACCCTGTGTTATCAGAGCAGCATCTCCCGCAACAGCTGTGATGAAGTCCAAATTCCAGGCAGCTCCTCTGAGTCACAGCAGTGCTAACTCAAAGCCTCTCTAAGTCAGCTCGACAAACTTCAGCTCAGAAACAGTCAACAAAACCTTGAGAAGAATCCCAGACGACTTTCCACCTCAAACACCTCCTCTCCCTCCTCCCTTGTCCCCAGCTTTTGCTAGTACAGTGATCCCACCTAGTACCAGGAAAGCCCATCGGTGCCTGGAAAGGCAGCCGTGCTCTGCAGCCTTCAGAGACAGCTTTTCAGCCCTTATTTCTGAGAAACTGAAGTTTAGGTGGAATAAGAGCAGAATCTGTCTGCTGCTGACAGTGCTCTCCAGTGGGGAGCAGGCTGAGCTCCTTGATGACCCACAGCCCAAGAGCTCTTCTGGCTCAGGGAATTCAAAGCATTTTCACAGAATCACAGAACATCAGGGGATGGGACTGGATGATCTTTCGAGGTCCCTTCCAGTCCCTAATGTTCTGTGATTCTCCCTTCCATCAACAACCTGAGCTTGTCTGAAAGTATAAAGAGAAAAAAACCTCAAGGTCTTGGTGTGGATTAGCTCAAATCTGAGCTGGAAGATGGGGAAGAGGCGTTTCATTCTAAGATCACTGGAGTTAGGGCTGAGCAGCAGAAATAAGGTGATAAATAACCTCTGACAACAGCTGGCAACCACACAGCCTTCACTCTGCTACGTTTGCCGTGGAAGGGCTGATCCTGCTCCTATTAGCCCTCTGCAGATGGCAATTACGAGCAGGCTGTGTGGAAACAGACTTGGAGCAGAGGCGAAACATTGTCGACTGGTGCTTCTGGAATTGAGTAAAACTAACGACCTGCAGTGCTGCTTCAAGCTGGCTGTCCTGACCCGCCGCAGCGCGGCTGGTTCTCTCGCTGAGGTGCCACAGGCTTCCGCTTCGCTGTCATTTCTGCCGCTAACCATCGTAACAGACTCTGCTGGAGACTGCCCTTCAGCCTGTTTGGGAGCTCTGTGAGAGCCTTTCCCATTTTTCTAGCTGTGAAGGCAGCACCGAGTGAAGAGATGGGATTCCAGTGGCCCTAACCAGCTCCTGCTTCTGCTACGTAAAACATTTTCCCTAGTAGTTGCTCTGCAATAATGGAGGTGACTTCAGACAGGGTGTCGAAGCAGCTGGAGCTCTTGTGTGGTGCTGTCTTTGGGCAGCACTTCAGCAGTGTGGGGGACGGGGTGGATGGCTTGCCACCCTGGGCAGGGTGCAGTCAGGACTGGTTCTCATGATAGGAGCTTTGATAAGCACAATGAATCTTTTCTTCCTGTCCAGCCACTAATAGACCTGCGAAATAAATGTCCTCTGCTAGAAGGTGAGAGGACAGAGCAGAGTTGATGGTTGGACTCGATGATCCCAAGGGTCATTTCCAAGCTGAATGATTTCATGGTTCTATGACAGCATCATAAATTCACAGCATCACAGGACATTAGGGACTGGAAGGGACCTTGAAAGATCATCTAGTCCAGTCCTCCTGCCACAGCAGGATAGGATGAGGGGCAATGGAACATAGGAGGTTCCACGTAAATATGGGAAGGAACTTCTTCCCATGAGGGTGACAGAGCACTGGAACAGGCTGCCCAGGGGAGTTGTGGAGTCTCCTTCACTAGAGATGTTTAAGACCCACCTGGATGTGTTCCTGTGTAACTTGGTCTAGGTGATCCTGCTGTGGCAGGGGGATTGGACTAGATGACCTTTCAAGGTCCCTTCCAATCCCTAAAGATTCTATGATTCTATGATACTTGGGGGTGAAAATGGGGAAAAGATTTTCCATGCATAGAGACTACCTGGTGAATTCATTGTTGAAGGAAGTGATTGAGCCAAATGTTTCACTAGCTTTCAGAAAAAAATGGACATTTATGAAGCTATCACATGTGTCTAGCACAGGCATCAATGACAATGCATTTGGGACAGAAGTATTTGATAGGGTTATGTCCACACAAGCTGTTCACAGAGTCATCAAGTATCTTTGGTTGGCAGAGACCTCTGCCCATGCCTGGCCTGCATCTCTCGTGAGCTTGGCTGGCTCAGTGAGGGGTGATGCCTCTGCTGCCCCTGTAGAGCCAGCTGCAATGAGCAAAAAGCCCCTCTCTTCAAGTTTTTTGCCTTGATCTGCCAAACTACCGTGAGGAGAGTCTGGATCAGAAGGCTGGTTGCAGTGTCTGACCCCTGCGTTCTCTATATGGGGTATTTACACCCAGCCTCTCTCCAAGCCTGTCGCTGCCCCACTCCTGGCTCTCTCTCTTCCCAAACCATTATCATGTTTGGACACCTGGAAACAGGCTTTGCTCTACGGATTTTTTCAAGGGAAGGTTTGAGTACCTCAACCTCTTATAAGACTGAGCTATCCATTACTAGTTTGTTCCCTATTCCTCAGAAGACATGTTTTTCCGGGACTGGCTACTAGGATAATTACAGAATCCCTCTTGTCAGCCATCCTGTTCCATGCACGGTTTTGGTACAGCTAGGTTCTGAGAGGCCTTTCTGGTTGTGTTTTCCAGTGCCCAAGCAGTGCTTTTGTTGCCCTCCTCCATAGCCTGTTCTTTTCCCCCACCTTTTGCATGCATATTTTTGCAGCTGAATTGGTGGTGAACTCCGTCCTCAGCCAGAATAGCTTTCATCTCAGATTTGCAGACCCTCTGCACAACAAAATGCTTGAAGTCTTTCAATACTCTTTTCCCTGTTCCCACTAACGTGTTATGACAGGGAAAACAGTTGCTGATACTGTGTCACTGTCGTTTGACAGGTCTCTGGTCACAGGTTCACAAAGTATCCTTGGTTGGAAGACACATTTGCAACCTTCAACCCAGCACTGCCGCCTTACCCCTAAGCCATGTCCTTCACTACTACAGCCATAAGCCTTTTAAATACATCCAGGGATGGTGAGTCCACCACTGCCCAAGGCAGCCTGTTGCAGTGTTTGGTAACCCTTTCAGTGAAGAAATTCTTCCTGACATCCAGCCTAAACCTCCCCCGGCACAGCTGGCAACCTCTGGTCCTATCACTTGCCACCAGGGAGAAGATGCTGAACCTTCCTTGTTCCAACCTCCTTTCAGGTGGTTGTAGAAAGCGATATGGTCTCCCCTCAGCCCCTTCAGGCTAAACAAACCCAGATACCTCAGATGCTCCTCACCTGAGGACTCCAGACTCTGCATAAGCCTTGTTGCTCTTCTCTGGACTTGCTGCAGCACTTCTGTGTTCTTCCTGTGGTAGGGGGCCCAGAACAGAACACAACACTCAAGGCATGGCCTCACTAGCGCCAAGTTTAGGGCAACAATCACCTCCCTACTCCTTCTGGCCACACTATTTCTAATACAAGCCAGGATGCTGTTTGCCTTCTTGGCCACGTGGGCACACTGCTGCCTCGTATATTCAGGTGACCATCAACCAATACCACCAGATCTTTCTCTGACATGCAGCTTTCCAACCACACATCCCCAGGTCTGTTGACTACCATGGGATTGTTTCCACCCAAGTGCAGGACCTGTCACTTGGCCTTGTTGAACCTCATTCAATTAACCTTGGCCTATCGATCCAGCCTGTCTAGATCCTTCTGCAGAGCCTCCCTACCCTCCAGCAGATCGAAATACCACCCAGCTTGGTGTCACCTGCAGATTTACAAAGGGAGCACTCAGTTCCTTCATCCAGATGGTTAATAAAGATACTAAATAAAACAGGTCCCATTACTGAACCCTGAGGAACACCACTTGTGACCAGACACCAACTAGATTTAACTCCACTCACCACCACTCTGTGGGTCCAGTCATCCAGCCAGTTTTTTATCCAGTGCAGCATGTACTTATCCAAGCCTTATCCAGAGGCTTTGAGGGGCAACACCTTAGCTGAGGACACTGAATTGTCTGGTAGATGAGTGGTGCCCAGGAGACTGTAGCAAAGGATGTCCCAAAGGTGTGTGAGTCACACTGAAACATAACTGAGTTTAAAATGAAGATACTGACCTTGAGAAAGGGGTTCATGAATGCTTCCTTTCCTAGACAGGCATTTGCTGTTCTACTCTTCAACCCAGACTGAGGTGGTAGAGCAGAAACAGGAAGAGGAAACAAATGTTTAACTTGAACTTAATTCAGTTTCTTCTGTGAACTGTTAAAGTTTTCTCATGAGTCCACATTTGAAAGCACAACTTACTCCTCCACGTGTTGTCATCATTGGCCATATATGTTCCTAATAATTCACAGGGTTGTTGACAGCACTGATAACTATGCTCCGAAGTTGTTGGCTTTTAGGGATATTCAGCACTGGATGCCTTCATGTCCAAGGAATGAGGAAGTGGAGTAACTGTGAGTGATCAGAATATTTTTGTTTCAAACATTTGAGGGTTCATAGGATGAATGGAAGGGGGAAAAAGGTATTTTCAAAGACCCGTCTAAGGTTTTCAAAGGATGTTTAAATGGTTGCTGTCCTAAAAATACTGTCAGCTGCTTAAGGAATCTGTGTCAGACAGAGCTACTTGGTAACTCAGTAAGAAATTGAGTAGTAAACATGTGTGCACCGATAAGCTTGTTTAAGTCTTTGAGATCTTGGAGTGAGGTGTCCCTAATCTTTCTCAAGAATTCATACGAGCCAGCACTTCTGCTGTGGGTTGCATTGCTGCAGGCACGACCTGCACTTGGAGGGGATGCAAAATACTCAGAGCTAAGTTTGCCTGCAGCCTCTAGAAGTGCTACTGTCAGGTAAGTAAGGGTGTACTCAGAATGACCTTTTCCAGCCTGGGTGACTTAGTTCCCGTTGGTTTCCAGTTAGATTTGAAACTTCTGTGCTTCCCCATCGCTAGCTTTGTAGTGATTTTTGCCACATGCAAAGCAGTAGTAGCTCAGGGACGCAATGAAAGTCAGAGTTGTATGTCCCAGTTCTTTGTAGGCAGCAAAAGATCTCCAGAAGCTCTCCTTTCCGGCGCAGAAAGAATGTGTGGAAGTGTAGATCAAGCTCTGGGAACACTTGAACCCTGTGTTAAATATTCAGAGTAACCTGTCTTTGTTTCAAAGCAGCATTGGCTTTGGTTCTGATAAGGAGTCTACATGTCTAGGATCAAATGTGGTAAAAAACAGCTTTGTGGCAGATCAATGCACTTCACCTACTAATTAGTAGTAGTACTAATTAGTTTCCAGCAACCAGGACAGTGAAATTCAGTGACAGGCTCTGATTTACTAAAGGCCATGCAGCTTAAAAAAAAAAATCAATCAGCTTGGCTCTGTGACCGTGGTGAGTCAAGCTCCGGCACTACATGTAGACACAAGCTAGAGAAAGATGACTTTGGACCTAATCTGCATTAGTCCCTTGCCCAAAATATGTTGGTACCATGCAGAGAGCCTAAAGTGATTGGGAAGTGCAAAAAGTGAACAAGGAGCCTTCCAGTTGTTTCAGTGCCCCTCAGAGAAAGGCTGACTCTGTGGTAGTAAATTAAACAAGACTCTTCTCTGGCTCTAAGGCTGATGGGCATGGACTGCCCATGCTGTTACACCTCCTTACTCCCCATAACAGGCTGGCTGCATGGACCATTACTTGCCATGTCCTAACTCCTAAACCATGAACAGAAGTTTACTAGCTGGCTGCTAAAACTTTGAACATCGGCTTTCAGTGCTGAGGAACACTTCCACACATGATTTTGCTTACTGGTGTATTTGTGTAACCAAATAAGGTCTGTTACAAAACACTTTTGGGGGAATAAACATCTACTCTTAGCCTAAGTTGTAAAAAACAAAACAAAGAAGAACTAATATTCTTCATAACATCCTGTCTATATAGCTGAATGCACTGGAAAGCTGAAACCTGAAGAGCTGGGTGAGAGCCACTGCCAGTTAGAAGTCCATCAAACACTCAGGAAGGAGGACACAACCAGCTAAGCAGAAGTGGGAGAAAAAAGCAGAGCAGGACCACAACCAAACGCCATCAGGATGCCCTGCTTCTGAATTGTCCATGCAGTCTTGGGGTTGGTGCCCTCATGAAATAGTCAGAGAATTATTTTCGTGCCGGTGGGTAGTGGAATGACAAGAGAGTGAATTTGTGTGCCACTGTGGTGTTGCAGCTTAATTCAAGCCATCTGATGTGAGGTCTCTGCCTTCCGTGAAGCCTCTTCCCCTGAGCCTGTGAGCTGACACTGGAGACACTAGACAAGAGGGAAGCTGAGCCTGGCTCGTGGTTCTTACGTTCCTCAGTAGCAATGGTACAGTCCTATGCAGGGATTTTGCAGCAGGCAGACAGATGCGGTTGGTAGTTTTACATTCCTTAACTGATCCCCTGAGATGACTCATTCAGTAGCCCTCAGGGCTACAGTGAAGATTTCTAATTCCAGCGTGAGCTAACCGGCAAGGTTCAGAGGTGACTAGAGTATGTGTAGTAGTCAAGAACATTCCCAGAGTGCATCAAATGAGAAATAATTCGGGTAAATAATCCAATAACACTGACATTCTCCCTCTCTCCCCTCCCAAGTGAGGCAATCATGATGTGGCTGGAGTAAAGATCTGTAGAATGCATGGAGGAGAACAAACCAGGCTCAGAGGATGATGAGTGAGGCGGGGTGTGTGGTAGGTGGATCATGGTGTTTATTCATTTCCAGCTGCTCTTTCGTGGCCACCAGATGGCAAGAGAAAACCATTCCAGAGCAGCAGCAGCGTTCTGCAGAGGCTGCCTAAATTCCAGCTGTTTTCCTGGCTGAAAAGTTTGCTGTCTGGTGAGAGGGCAAAAAAACCCCCTGAAACAGTGAGAAGCAACAAGGTGACTTGATTTTCTTGTCGCTAGAACACATACATTGGCTTTTTATGAAGTCAGGTACTTGAGGACAGTGTGAAGGGTGAGCTGGGCTTTAGGTTGGCTTGGGGGACTGCTGTAGGCAGCCCTTGCTGGTGATGGAGTGGAGCATAGATGCACCAGCCACGCTGCAGCTAGCCTCTGCAGGCTGTGCACATGTGTTCTCTGTGACCTAGAAACGAAAATAGCTGGGGGTGAATTCAGGTCAGGCATTGAAACAGATGATTAGGCTTTGGGAGAGCCCCAAGGAGCACCATAGTGGGGTGCAGGACAGTCCAGTTTGGGGCCAGAGGGAGTGCAGGGCTGCTCAAGCAACCAGAGCTGGCAGACTGAGTCGCACAGTCACTAGAGTGGGATTTATCTTCATATCAAAATTCATCTTCTCTGGCAGCCTCAGTCACAGTTTTGACCTCGGATGACTTGTGTGTGATTGCCATGGGAACTGGTTTGCTCTCCCTCCATCCACCCACTTATTATCTCTGACAAGCTGCTGGCTGTCAGTCAATGATTACAATAAACCAGCCACTCCTGCTGTGGCCTCAGCTGCTAACCTGAAGGTGGTCCTCCCTATCCTTGCCTTCCTGCTTCGCACCAGGTCACTCTGGGAAGAAACACTGCCAGATCTCGCTGTCCAGCTACCTCCTAAGCACCAGCGCATCACTTAGCAACCCCAGGCTGAGGTGAGCAGTGGAGGTAGTTTCCAGGGGCAACAGGCACATCATGAAGAGCTGTTGGGGTTCATCACAACACACATTACCACACATCTCAAGGCCTGCCCTGGTCAGATGCTGATGTTTGGATCAGAAATAACGAGCACCAGACAGATAAATGACAGCAGAAAACAGTATCTCAACAACTGTCCCTCTGTGGTTCAGGATTTGCAGACGTGAACTTGCGAAAGAGGGTTTCCCTGCAGCTAATACTGCAGTTTTAGCTGGTTTGGATACCATGGACGGCTCGTCTGCTCTGCCAAGTCCTGGCAGTGTCACAGTCATTCAGAGAAACCAAAGCAGAAGAGCTGCGGAGGAAGGAAGGAGGGGAGACTGGTGAGTGAAGAAGGGAAACAAAAAGAAGGAGTGGGTGAGAGAGCCTGGGCAAGGAAAGGCAGCAGAGCGGAATGACTGGGAGGGTGGCTGGAAAGCTGTGTGATGGGTGCCAGAGTGGGGACTAGAACATAGCTGCAGGTGGGAGGTTTGGGGAGTGAGTGCATGTTGAAGTAAGTTATTACCAAAGTATAAGTCATCTTGTCTAAAGCCTCCAGCTAAAAGCAAGATAAAGGAAATTTTAAGTTGCAAGAAGATCTAGAGAACCTTCAGAAAAAAGGGGACTTGGCTGTAAATCTGCAGTTCTACAGCACAGGAAGGAAATCCGGAAACTCTCTTCAATACACGTGCAACAGACATGACGTAGATTGCAGATCACCCCTGCAACAACACAGTAAGAGCTCTGCTCTGGCCAGATAACGGCGCCTTCTGTGTTGCCCTGTTGGCTGAAAAGCTGTCGGAAGCGCTGTGTGTCTGGGGAGCCGGCCAAAAAGCTCTCTGTGCCTGTTGAACTAGCCTTGTACAGCGGTGTTTCTGTAAGTACAAAAGCACAGACCCAAACCAGTAACCGTTCAATGCTATTTACCATCACCCAAAACACCTTCTGGGTATGTGAGCCTACGTGCTGTTTTGTGACCAGCTGGCTTTTTAGGGCTTCCTGTTGTCATAGGATGACAGCTGACTCTTTTCATATGAGACAAGCAACAGCCAGATACCCCTTTCCATAACTAAGCAATAGCCAGATACCCCTTTCCATAACTAAGCAACAGCCAGATATCCCTTTCCATAACTAAGCAACAGCCAGATATCCCTTTCCATAACTAAGCAACAGCCAGATACCCCTTTCCATAACTAAGCAACAGCCAGATACCCCTTTCCATAACTAAGCAACAGCCAGATACCCCTTTCCATAACTCTGCAAAGACTCTGGAATCACAGAATCATAGAATCGTTCAGGTTGGGAAAGACTGTTGAGATCATTAAGTCCAGCCAATAACCCTCCTCTACCAACTTCACCACTAAATCATGTCTTTAAGCACCACATCTAAATGATCTTTGAACACATCCAAGGATGGTGACCCAACCACCTCCCTGGGCAGCCTGTTCCAGTGCCTAACTACTCTTTCAGTAAAGGAATTTTTCCTAATGTCCAGTCTAAACCTCCCCTCATGCAGCTTGGGGCTGTTCCCTCTTGTTCAGTTCACTCAGCCACTCCTCATAGGACTTGTCTAAGCCCTTTGTTTCCCTTCTTTGCACCTGCTCCAGCACCTCAATGCCTTTCTTGTGTTGAGGTGTTCAAAACTGAGCACAGTACTCAAGGTGTGGACTCACCAGTGCTGAGTACAGAGGGTCAATCACTTCCCTACTCCTGCTGGCCACACTATTTCTGATACAAGCCTGGATGCCTTCTTGGTCACCTGGGCACACTGCTAGCTCACATTCAGCCACTTGTCAACCAGCACCTCCAGCTCCTTCCTGACAGACAATTTCACAAGCCTGTCACATTGCATGGGGTTGTTGTGGTCCGAGTGCAGGACTCAGCACTTAATCTTGCTGAAGCACGTATCACTGACCATAGCCCATCGATCCACTCGAAGTCTCTCTGAAGAGCCTCCCTACCCTCATGAGATCAACACTCCCACCCAACTAGGTGTCATCTGCACAGTTACTAATGGTGCACTCTGTTTCCTCATCAAGATCATTGATAAAGGTGTTAAACAGAAGCAGTCCTAATACTAAACACTGAAGAACACCACTTGTGACCAGCTGCCAGCTGGATGTAACTTCATTGACCATCATCCTCTGTACCTGGCCATCCAGCCAGTGTTTTGTCCAGCAGACCATGTGCTCATCCAAGCCACGAGCAGACAGTTTTTTAATGAGGATTTCTTGGGAAAATGTGTCAAAGGTTCTAGAGAAGTCCAGATAGAAATCCCATAACCTTTCCCTCATCTTTTAGGCAGGTAATCTTGTTATAGAGGGAGATCAGGTTCATCAAGTGGGACCTATCTTTCATAAACCCATGCTGCCTGGATCCAATCTCCTGGTTTTCCTCTACATGGCACATAATGGCACTCAAGATGACCTGTCACGTAACTTTCCCTGGCACCCAGGTCAGGCTGACAGGTCTATAGTTCCCCAGTTAAACTGCAGAAGACATTCTCTTTCTGGCTTCTCTTCCGCTGCGAAGCAGCAGTCTGCCTGCTCGGGCAAGTCTGTTTCCCTGCTATGCAGGCATGGTGAAGGATCATAACCCGTTCTATCTCTCTCCTCTTTCCTCTCTCTACCTCTCTTCGAAGAGTGGATTGGGTTTTGTGGGGACCAGCAAGACTCACTGGGATCTGGGGGAAGGGAAAAGCTCAGCGAGCATCCCTGCCTTGTCTTTTAACTCTCTCTTTCCTTTCTGCAATAAAACTTGTTCTTTCCTTACTACTGTACTGTCCCTGGTTTTCTGTTGTGTTTTGACTGTCCTCAGAAATCCAAAGTGGCACAAACCAACCTAAAGCAGGACACCTGTTTGTCACTCTCTGGTGGTTTCTGTCCCCTGTTAGCAGCAATAAGGAAAGAAAATCCAGGAAGCGCCTTGGTGCCACAAGGAAAGCATTGCAGTGTGTTAGTTTGCATTTAAAGGTCAAAAAAGTCCTACTGATTGACCTCAGAGTTGAGTGAGTAACACAAAATTAGTACCTAAAATGTCACTGAAGTTACTCCTCTAACTCAGCATCCTCAGACTCAAACAAGGATACTGGGGTTCAGCTGTTAGGTTCTCCTGTTAGGGAGAGTTTTGGGGTCCCTTTGGATCCTGTTGCCCTGCAGGACAAAGCAGAACAATCCAGTGCACTGTCCTCGCCACACCTCACCTTGTTGCGTGTCACCGGGCTCTGGCTAGCAGAGAAGAGTGCTGGAGAGGGTTGACTGCCCTTATGCAATCCCGTTTTTGGTGCCATCTGCTCTCTCCTGGGACCAAATGCACGCTCAGACGGTGGAGTGAGGCGTTCTTGTTGATATCAGCTGTTACTCAGCCCTATCTGTAACCTCTTACCTTCGTGGGTTTGTTCCAGCTTTAATTTGTCGTCTTTCCTTTGTTCCCTTTCTGCCTGCTGCCAGGATCCTGGCCTCACCTTATCCATATCTGAGATGGAAAAGGAGTTCTTTGTTCTTCTTGGGGCAGGAGCGAAAACCTTGGGATGAGAAGCAAACACATACAGCATAAACACGCCGAAAAGGGAAGCACCTGAATGAGAAACCCCACGTGATCCGTCTGAGAGTGGGAAAAACGCCTCTTTGAAGGCAGTTGAGTCTGAAGGGCTGAATCGAGACTTGCATCCTGTTTGGTGTGATGAGGAAGTCGTGCAGGAACCTCTTCAGGGCAGAAAAGAAGGGAAGAAAGAGAGTTTCCTGAAGACAATGTCCAGATTAGGACTGTTGGAAAGGGTGTCAGAAACTGATAAAACCAGAGAGATCTGTAGAGAAATGCAGATTTTTCACTTCAGTGAGGATTTAAAGGATTCTATCTTGACCCACTGAAGGTGACTTAGAGACAGTCTGCTCTGTCCATGTTAGACTGTTTAAATGGCTGGATTATCCTTTGTGGCTAACATCACACCCTAAACTCAGCCTACATTAATCCTCAGAAAGGTAAGAGGAGGTAGAAGTTGGAAAAAATGGAGCTGAAGAGGGGAAGGATGATGGAGAAGAGGTAATACAGAAGGTAACTTTTGCAGTGGCACGAGGGACATATAACGTGCAAGAGAAAGAGTACAAAAGATGAGCACTGCTGGGTGTGGAGCACAGCATGGAGTTTTGGTGGGAAAGAGGACGACTTTTGGTGTTCTCTAGAACTGTCCTAGTACAGAGCAGATGCATAAGTGCGTGGTGAGAAGGGGAGACTAGTGGATCTAGTAGCACATTACCCATCCTGGGGCTTTGGCTGCAGGAACGCTAAGGTGGAGGAGAACAGAAGGAATGACAGGAACTCCAGTTGCTGTGGAGGTATGGAACAGAGGCTGATGGTATTACAAAATTAGAGCACTGTAAGTCTATTTCCAGGTCTGGCCTGAGTGACCTGTGTCGTAAGGCAAGGGCATTAAATCAATCTGACATTTGTAAACTGTTGGGAATATTAGTTATTGGGTTCTTTGGTAGTTTGTCTGTGCGGTGCTTACCATGGAGCTCTGAGTAAAGCAATCACAGAATCACAGAACATGAGGGATTGGAACAGACCTCAAAACACCATCTAGTCCAATCCCCTTGCCACAGCAGGACCACCTAGATCAGGTCGTACAGGAACACGTCCAGGCAGCTTTTAAATGTCTTCAGAGAATGCGATTCCACAACCCCCTGGACAGCCCACTCCAGTACTCTGTCGCTCTCGTTGGGAAGAAGTTCCTTCTCATATTTATGTGGACTTAATTATGAATAAAACCTGACTTTGTCTGAAGAGCTATTAATAAACCCAAGAAGATTTCATTGTTCTAAGGCCTTGTTGGCTACAATGGCTAATAGTCCTATTGCATCTAGCCACACTTATTTAAGAGGGGAAATAAACCAGTGTTGTCTCCATGGGATAACTAGTCTGCTGGTCTGGGTGTCCAGTATTAGTCATTCTGTAGTCCAAACCCTAGGTCTCCTGAAGCAGAGTCTCAGGCATCAGGTCTCACAAACACCGTAATTGAACAGTACAGCCGCGAAGTCAGGTTGAGCTGGTGCCACCAGAGAGGAGCCTGGGCACACAGAAATCCCTGGGCACACAAAAATCCCTGGGCACACAGAAGTCCCTGGGCAGGAAAGACACCCTTACAGACTATGCATCTGCCCTTCGTACAGTCTTCACACGCCCTTTGCTCCGGTGGTGATTCTGGTTTGAGGTCCTTTGACACCTTCTTCTCCTTGTTGGAGACCTTCACTGTCACCAGGAAGGCTGTTATCTTGACTAGCTGCAGCTGCCACTGACACTCGTACCCTGCTTATCTTTGGGTTTGTGCTGGCTCTGGACGCCTTGTCTTGCTTGAATAGATACCAGCGCTGCCCGGCTTCAGCAAATCTAGGTGAAAGTTTAAGGCTCGCAGGCTGCAGCACCTCTGGCTACTTGTGCTCAGTTAAGTTAAGCAGGGAGGGTAGTAAATCACACAGCACTAGAGCTCTGATCGATTGTATTAGAAACTTACTTAAGCTGGACAGCTGACATCTCCCAAGTCTGCAGTGGGTGCCCCTACATCCATTCTAATAGGAGTCAGCAGCTGTCTAAGCACTGATCAGCAATAAGTAGGTACTTCCAAAGCCATTTTTAGTGTGGGGGAGAAAAGCTTAGAACTTTGAAACAACACCAGGAACAGGTCATAAACCTACCAAAACGACCTTCCACTGTGAAACAGCCTGGTAAGAGATTTCTGTCACAGATCTGAACCCAAACGGCTTTCAGGAACAAAACTACAAGAGGAATTTGTTTCCAGGTCTCAGAAGCTCACCCTTTGTGACCTCCCCTTTAACAAAGGTAAATAAAAAGCTTGATACGTCCCAAAGTGCCATAAGAGAGCCACAAACAGCTGCTGTGCTTGTCTGGCCCCTGGTGTAAATGAAGCATCACTGGCAGCGCTCAGAATGTTTTAACATGGTCACAGACACTGTGATTTCTTGTCTGGAAGGAAGAAAACTATCAGCCTTTTTACAAGATTCTCAAGCCAGAATAGCTCTGAAGTAGCTGTTGTACACCCAAAGGCAGAGTCTTTGTCTCTGCTGGAGCAGCTGAGGACACTGGGCTGCTTCAGCTGTGACCAGAAGAAAACTGGCCAGATGTAAAGGAGTGGCCTGTGGTGCTTTTAGATTTCCCTAGTAACAGAAGAGATGGTGAGATGTGATGAATTGCTAGCCATGCCCTATGGCTAGCACAGAGACACCAGGGAGTGCTGCAGCCTGCTAATGCTTCAGGACTTCTCCTATACTTTAATGGTCTGTGTCTTTGCTCCTCTGGAGAGCAGGGAAAGGACCACAAAGCCAAAGGACTTGGCAGAACTTTCAGCTTGAGCCTTTGGCAAATGAGAGGAGAAGGAAAACATGAAGGGAGAGGGATAAAAGAACAAGAGAACGCATCAGGAAAGTCAGTCCCGAGGATCTGAGTCTGACATAGCGTCTCCAGCGCAGCCGTAATCTGGTGCCCTTGACCTTTCATTCACCAGAACAAGCGTTCCTGTTTGGTCAGTCCTTGTGTCTGGGCAGCTAACA
The DNA here is from genome assembly GCA_028565055.1 of Phoeniculus purpureus. NCBI lineage: Eukaryota > Metazoa > Chordata > Aves > Bucerotiformes > Phoeniculidae > Phoeniculus > Phoeniculus purpureus. Next base: position 15,307 of record JAOXOE010058998.1, on the reverse strand, counting down.
GGGGCTTGCTTGGGGGACAAGTGTAAATATATCACTGTCTCTGTTCTTCAGCACGGGAGATCTCCTGGAAGCAGGAGTCTGCAGAGTCCTGCGGACAGTGCAGCTAATATGATGACCCAGCTACAGCTCCTCCTTTTGCTATGCTGCCTTTCACCTTCCTTTTTCCTCAGGGAAAGCAAGTGAGACCAGCAGCCTGTGTGGAGGTTGGAGATAAGCCCAATTAGCTGCTGCTGGAAGTCCATGGGAGACACCAGCATCATAGTCTCCAGAGCGGGAGGCGTTGCCGTGAGTAAAGTGCTTGGAAAATGGAAGTCATTGCATGGCAGGGAGTTATGAGCTCAGCTGGAGCCAGTATCACGGGGCGGGCAGCGAGAGCAAACTGGTAAATGGTATCAGAGCTCCTCCGTGAGGATTACCTGGGTGCGGAGCAGAGGGATGCTGCAGGCAGAGGCCCCAAGGGAAAGAGGCTTGTGGGACAGCTGTTGTAAGGTGAGAACGACAGAGGTTGTGTCTGCGGTGAGCAGATGCAGACTTGCCTGTGTGAGGTTGCTGAGTTTAGTCTCCATCTCATTTTTTTTCAGGTTGATCATATCTTGTGTTCACATTATTCGTGCAGTGTGTGGGAGAGGTGACATACATTCTCCTGTTCTCTTTGCAAGGGAGTTAAATTTATTGTCACCCAAACTGCTGTGGGTCCATCTTAATTTCCCTTTGGTAGAGGATGACAGCTCTGGTGAGGTTCCAAATCTGCAAGCAAGGTGGGGATCCAGGAACAAGGAGTGAGGGAAACACAGTACTTGAAATACTCTTTACTGTTGACAGATACAGCATCTTTCCAGCTGTGAAAGAGTGAGAGTGAAGTTGGGGCAACAGTTAGATCCTCCCCACCACAGGTAGAATCTGTGTTTACTCCATGTGTTCTACTCCTGCTGCCTAACATGCTCCTAACTCTTGTGTAGGCATGCATTTGCTCCTGTTCTGACTGTGTCTCGTTCTTGAAGGGTTGCAGAAAGAGGCAAGATGCTTCTGTACAGAAACTCTGAGAGGAGCATAGGAAAGAGCTTATCTGCTTTACCAGTCAGCCTCAAATGGGAATTTGGGGAAAAAAATGCCCCTGTATCAGGGATTCTGACTGTAGAGTTACCCCACTGAGGTGTTTTGGATACCTTCACTGGTCTGGTGGGAGCTGAGACATGACTAGCCGTGAGGCGAGCCAGTGGCAGAGGAACGCAGAGCAGAACTGGAAAGGCTGGGCACAGTTCATTGCCAGATGGCTGTGTGTGCTTGTCGACCACATAGCTCTCTGGATCTCTCTAGTCTTTTGTGTACTAGAAAACAGAGGACCAAAATTGACCTCCCTGCTGTCTTCTGGGCACCTTGAAAAATGACTGATGGAAGGGGTTGGGCAGGTTCAATGTCTGCAGCTGTTGCCTGGAGAAGGAGGTAGCTGGCCTCTGTAGAGTGGTTTGAACCCCTCTAAACCTCTACCAGCCCAGCAGTTTGCATCGAGTCCAGCTATGGGGTGATTAGGGAGAGAAAATTAGAAACAGAGGAAGATGCACGGTATTCAAGCACGTAATGTTGACTCGCTGTGCCTGTGATCAAAGCAGATCTTTTACTGCACTACAAGCCGCCAAGGTTTGGTTCAGTCTTTTGTAGGTCCCATCGAGGAGAGCAGGCCAAAGGGCTAAAGGAGTTGGTTGCATTTCTAGTGTGTATTCCTCAGTGTTACCTTGGTCCTCCCTTTGGCTGGGTTGTCTCCTGCCAACAGCACCGTACGAGCGAGCAATGTCACAGCACCGAGCAGGTTTTTTTCCTTCCAGGGTTCGAAAGTGTCCTACTGAAGCATCGTTTTCTCACACGTTTAAGCAGAAGCACTTGGAGCACAACTCTAAAGGTCGTGTTCTTGTTTCTCACGTGGGCTAGATGAACAGAAGCTGAGGTGTGTAGGTTCCCATGATAGAATCAGTTGCACGCATTCCTAGCGAGCAAGTGAGGTTTTATGATGCGTAACCACAAATCTTTGCTTCATAGCAAATGGTCCTTCTGTGCCAGAGGCTTCAACTGAATAGAGGACCATGAAATTTAGGATGAACATGAACTACACTGAAAACACAGTGTTTTTAGTGGCTCTGTTTAGCAGAACCAGCAGCCACTTGTGTCCTGGTGTCGGCTCTTTGTTCAGAGGAAAATCATGGATCGACTGGTTGGTGGAACACTGGTATGGGTGTCTGATATTGGGGTTGTATTTGTGACTCCACTTGTGGCTCTAGATTTTAGCTTGGGCCACGACATGCCTGGTCCTCACGTAAGTTAAACACATTTAATACTGGGTTTTTCCCCCTTACGGTTGTATGTCTTGAGGTAGATCATGAGGACATGACTACCTCGTACTGTTTGTAGACATGCAGTGTTTGCTACAGCGTTACCTTGATTTAAGCTGGACCCCTTAGGAGCAGACTAATCCTATTAATAATGCATCTCTAGCTGGCTCCAGGCTCTGAAGATCGTGTTATTAGCAGTCTCATCTGTTGGCTTCTGCAATATTCAGGGCTCTGTGGGGTAAACTCCAGAACAATCTGGGGAGTGGCTGCCATGGGGAAGTAATTCCAGATCTTATACTGAGCCTAGCATAGACTGGGATGGGATTTAAGGAGGCATGGTTCTGCTGTGTGAACAGCATCTTAGATAACACAGCAGTGGTCCAACATGTATTCTATGACTACGTTTCAGCCCATAGTTTAAGGTGTTCCCATAAATCTTTCATCAACAGTTGGTTAGGAATCAGTTGCAGATAAATATGTTATTTATGGACTTTTGAGCTTCACTGTGTTTTTAGGTCAGTTCAGGATTTAGGGTCTCATGTGACTAGTCCATTGTCCTCTCTGTCTCTGATCCAGTGACTCTTCTGAAAGGCTAAAGAATGTGTTATCTGATAAGTCTTTTTGGACCTGTTGAAGGTGGTTTGGCTCAGGGCCCCAAATTCCCAGGGAAACCTGAACTCTTGGCGTAGGTTAGGCTGAATGGGTCTTGTGCCCTCTGCCTTTTTGACACAAAGAGCTATGCTGAGCCTGCTCTTCATAGCAGGAATAGTGCAAGAGACTCTCTTAAACAGCAAAGACTTTGAAGACCTGAAAATTACCGAGTCCTTAGGTGATGGGGTTCCAACAGAATCGTTCTGCAGGTGCACATGCTCCATCCTCCTTGCTCGGGGCTGCACTAACTGCTTCGCTCCGCACAAAAATGCTGCCAGAACGTCCGGTCCTTACCCTGTCCTGCAACCTGTACTGTTACTTTCTGAAGGTGGAAGGGGATTGCCTACAAGGAGATACCTGTGCCTCTATCTTTTGGTTTTATTGTGTTGTTCTCCTGTCTTTCACAAAAACATTTGTTTTCACAGTATCACAGTATCACCAAGGTTGGAAGAGACCTCCTAGATCATCAAGTCCAACCTGTCTTGCACAGCTGTTTCTTTCCTGTCTTACCCTGCAGCATGTCTTCTTCTCTTTTCCCCCTTCGTCTTCTCTAAGGTATGGTTATGTCCCTTGCCTTTAATCAAGTTCTTCATTCCTTTTTCCATTTCTCATTCTCACTCACTGTCTTTGCTACTGCAAGAAGAACTTGAAACTCAAATGAGAGTTAAAGCTGGACAGAAGGGCTACTAAAGTGGCTGTAGTGCCAGGACACTGTCTGGAGTTAAAAGGAGTAAGTCCGAACAGGCTCTACCTCAACCACCACTCACGCTCAACCTCCTCCCTCGATACAGGTTCCCAGGCTCACGTCAACGCCAGTCATAGTTCACCCACCCTCTGTTCAGCTGCTTTTTCTTACCGAAGGTAGTATAGTGCTTATTATTTAAGCCAGACTTCAGTTCAGGGGCTTGGGAATCCAAAGGGGGCTGTAGGCAGCATGTAGTCAACCGCACCTAAAAAGCATAGTCCTGAAAAACAAGGCTCTCAGTGGCTGCCATACACTGTAGGAAAACTCTGTCATTGCTTTGTTTCTGAAGACGGGCTGCATCCCTACTAGATGTGGTGGTCCTTAATGCCTTTTGTTTAAAAAAGCCCTTCTCACCACTGGAGGAAGTGGGAACGGTGGAGGTCCTAAGAAGACACTGGTTCTTACTCTAGTTGTTTTTTCCACCATGAGCATGTTTTAATCACCAGAGAGAGCACAGGTGGGTTTTAAGGACTATGACAGTGGCATGGTGAGGAGGTTTATCCTCCAACAGGATCCATGAACACCATGTCTAGGAAGTGGTCCTTTAATAGAGAAGCTGGACGGTGGTCTCACCACATTCTAGGATACTGCACTGACCATAGAGCTCCTCTGTCCGCAGAAGCAGAAGGTTTGTCAGCAGCTGCTTTGTCAGAAGAGAGGAGTGAGTGCAGGTTCTGAAAGGCACAGGCTGCAGGTTCCCTCCGAAGGGAGGCAGCTCCTAGCAGTGCTGAGTGTTACAGCTCTCCTGGTGCTACCTTTTTGGACTTGTGGTGGCAATATTCATCTCTCCTTCATGGAATCATAGAATTGTTTGTTAACTTAACAGTAATTTAACTCTGCCAAGCCCACCGCTAAACCGCGTCCTTAAGCTCCATTATCCACATGACTTCTAAACACACTCGAGCACGGCACTTCAACCACCCCCCTGGGGCAGCCTACTCCAATGCCTTTCAAAGAAGAAGTTTTTCTGATGCCTAACCTGGGCTTCCCCTTGTGCAACCCCAGGCCATTTGCTCTTGTCCTTTCCCAACCTGTGAGAAGAGATGAACCCCTACTGCTCTACACTGTAAAGGAGGAGTTTCCATTTGAAGGACTGTGGGTAGGTGTTTCTGTTGTGATGCTCAGCGTTGCGGTGTCACACTCTGGAATCTACTTTTGGGGTTTCTCTTTTGCGGTTATGCATCTGAAGAAGATGTCTTTCCTCCTTGCCGTGGAAAAATCAACACTGTGAAGGGTCTGGATCCTTCGGTGCAGCAGAAGTGGTGCATCTGCATACATGGCTCATGGGTGGAAGGGGGTGTGCGATTAGCAGCACCTGACACACTGCTCTGCAATGCCCTGGAGATTGAGGGTCTGGCAAGACACTGTTCTACGCTCTGTCTGCTTCCAGCTGGCTATCTCAGAAGCAGGAATAACCCAGAAGTTCTTCACCTGGGGACATCTGACTCAAAGGCACAGTCTCTGACACAACCCCTGTTCTGACTCTCACTCAGCCAGGTTTTGGCGTGTCTTTTATTTCTAGCCCCTAATTTCTCCTACTCTGTTTCTGAGCAAAGGGTGTGGGGATGTCTTGATGGGGAACGTGCGGTCCTTGCTCTTATTTCTGAAAAATCCTGCTCTGTGATGTGTCCCTTCACTCTCCATCACCAAGAAGATGCCGTTTCCCAAGGAGGATGTCTCTCTGGCAGACTGACTGCTGTGAAGCAGTCGCTTCTTTAGAAGTGCACCTGCTGGGGCATCCGAGATATGCACATATGTAGGTGTGAGTGGGTGGGTCTGAAGTCAGGGTTACAAAGAGGGGCTCTGTGGTACGCTGTGGGAAAGCAAAAGACAAGGAGTCTCATTGCAGCCTACAGGAACACACAAGTGGTGGGTAGGAGCCTCTGTAGAGTGGCTGAGCACAAGGACAGTGACACTCAGCAGCCTGAAAAAGCAGCAGTTGCTCACCATAGCAGTCCACTTCAATCCTCACATCTCTGAGGCTTCCACATGTGGCAGTGGCTGAGTCTGCCGAACAGGCTCTTTACCTGGCCTCTGTCTCCCCGTTCTACTTGGCACTGGTGCAGCAACAGCAAGTCTGCTGCTGCTGAGGACATGAGAGGAAGCAGCCCAGCTCCCTCAGTCACCTCTGGTCTCCTGAAAGGCTGAAGGCACTTCTCAAGGGCAGAGAAGGGCATGTTTCACTCATGCTTTTAACCCTGTGGTGACCACGGCATCCTTTCGCAAGGGATGAAGTGAGGGAAGTGCAGACACAGAGGCTGGAGAGGAATGGGGAGGCACAGGCAGTGAAAAAATGATGAGGGAGGTAGTGAAGAGAGGAACTGTAGCCATGGCAAGTAGAAGCCACCTGTGAGTAGCAGGACAAAGGGGAAAGACATGTCAAGCAGCTGTGCACATGAAGTGTAAGACTTTTTACACTGCCCAGAAATAGACACAGCAATAGGGAAAAAGACAGATGGATAAACTATAAAGGGATGAAAGGAGGCTTGAAGAAAGAGGGGACACAATGTCACTGTCAGAGCAGAAGGCTCCTATTGGCTTGGTAGGATTTTAGGACCCACTTGTTTCAGCCTATTTCCTAAATGTAAACCTTGTTTGTTCAATTCCTTTAAGACTGCAGCACAACATCACATTCACTAGGTTTTTTATGGTTGAATTACTTTAACCAGGGAGGAGGTGGCCTGATGGGGAGAAGGTATGAATACAGGAGATGCTGTGAGCTGAGCTGGCTAGAGGAGTGTTTTATGATATGATGAAGCCAAGGTACTCAGCCAGGGGGTGAAAACAAGGCATCTGGCCCTGCCCTACAAAACAGGAGTTTTGTGGAAGGGGAATTACTTGGTATTTAGAAATGCTGCTTAATGGGGAGAAGACCACTGACTGAAAAGATAAGATTTAAACACTGAACGTATCCCTCAGGCTCTCCCTGTGGGTCCTTTCTCTTCTATGAGTCTCATTAGCAGTCTTATATCTCTGTCAGTAGCCAGGGTTCATGAACTGGCCAGCATGTATTGCCTACATTATGGCTCCTTGCTATCCTAGAGCTGCTGTCTCATTTCTGAACTGGGGAATGGCCACTCTACTTATCTGTGTCATCAACAGAGGAATCGACGACAGTCTTCCTCATGCATCCAGCCGCTGCTTTCCCAGGTCCATTTCCCCATACTCACATTGTTTGCAGAGTGATAACAGACTTGGCAGGAGAGCTAATTCAGGAGTATAATCTCTTTCAAACAAAGTGCACCCTGTTCCCACCTGGTCAATTAAACTGGAACAAATCTGTGCAGAAGCACTGACCTGAGGCCAAGCACCTTGCTTCTTGGAAAAACCTGTGAACACCACCTGAGCCCTACCTGGAGCTGTGGGATGGACAGCTCGTCCCCACTGTCCACTTCTGGACCCTCAGGCAGACCACAGCAGTGTTGGAGCCAATTGTAGTGGTGGTTTCTGTGCAATACATCCTTGTACAGTCCGTCTCAATCCCTTGAAGGAATGACTCCAAGAGCAAAGCCCTTGGCATGTTTCCTACGTGAAGCTGTAGCTGTCACAGACCAAAAGCTGCAGAGAAGCAGTGCTTCCTCCCAGCTGTCACGCAGTGTGTGTTATCCCCAGGGAGCTGAGCTGAAGCTTCTCAGCACTGAAGGCATGCAAACAATCTCTGCCTCCCAGCCCTGACCTCTCAGCAGCTGGCGTGCTCCTTACTGAGAAGCACAGCCATGACGAGAGCTGGTTTGGAGCAAAAAGAGACTGTTGTGGGGAGAACTCTTGCTGCACTAACATGGATTGGAAGAAGGGAGCTGTGCAGCCAGGACTGTGACCTCTCCAGGTTCCAGCTGTGGCCTGCCCTGCTGCAAATGGTGATGTAAAATATGCACAGTCTTGCCCTTCATACCCTGTTGACAAAGTACACATCTCCTTCGATATTTTGGGTAACAGGGTTAAGTTCTTAATATTTTCAGCTAAATGAATAAATGTAGTAGAGATGTAAATGCAAGCAAGCACAGACTAGCAAATGCAAACAAAAATACAGCTATATCACAGAATGGTTTGGGTTGGAAGGGACCTCAGGGATCGTCTCCCTTGTAAAATGTATTTATTTTGTGTATATGTGCATAGGAAGGAGTGTGTATGTATGCAAACAGCCGTAGGCGCCCTTGTGTAGAGGAAGTAGCACATGTATGAATACAGTTAGACAGCTGGGTGCACGCTCACAGGTAGAAGCACACGTCCACATGGACATGAAGCAGCTCACAGACACCTGTATTCACCCTTGTGAATTCATGCACTGGTACTCTCAGACATGATAGCATTTGCACAGGCGTGCAAGGGCACACATAACCTGTCTGTTTATGTATCAGAACATAGAGTTACTCAGATGTGATCACGCTGCATAGAAATGCAAGTGGCACACTGGCCCCAGAGAGTCTTCCCTCTGCCCTTAGAAGCGAGCTTTGGTGTCCACAGCATCCTCGCACAGCTAGGTGAGATGAATAGAGCCACCCCAGTTTCCAAAAAGAAGAGGAAGGCCACAGGCAAGCAGATACACGTGTGTGTGTGTGTGTGTGTGTGTGCTGCAGTGGAAGTGAACCATGAAAGGGTGCAGGAATGATCCTGGGGGAGGATGAAGGGTGTGTGAAGCAACCCAGCGAGCAATGCAGGAGCTATACGGGTTTACGTGAGCTGGAGTGGCATCACTGGAGGGTGGAGAAGAAAGGTGGAGACAGAGAGTATGAATTAGACAATATGTGATCTTCCCCTGAGAAAAGCCTGTGTAAAATGAGGAGGCAGCTTAGGGTAAATGCCCACTCTGGCCTGCTGGCACCCTGTTTCCAAGAGAGCGCAGGGCAGAGGTGAGGAGACTGCATCCGCTGCCCTCTTTCTAGTTGGCTTTACTGGCAAGGCAAAGCCACGCTGGCTGCATAAGGCACATCTTCCTAAAGACGGGTTTAAGCCCATCTTTCCTTGTCTGCTCACTTGGATCTGAGTGCAGGAGCTGTGCGATGTTTTGGGGCACTCTACTCTTCTTCTCGTCCTTCGTGGGCTGCTCCTTGTGCTCCTGGCCACTGAGCAGCAAGGGTGGTGCTTGTGGGTTTGAGAGAAGCATTGCCACAGGGCAACTCAGAGCATCTCCTGCGATAAAACCTAGACCAGCTTAGCCATTGTTAGCCCAGGAGATTAAACAAACCTGCACAGGGAGCGGGTAGCTCCATTCTGCTGCCTGAGTGCTTCTAGCTCAATAGCAGATAATTATAGATCACAGCAGTGAGGGGAGCAGAGATGGGCCAGCCAAGGGCTTTGTTCCTTCCCTGGGCTGTAATCACATGGGACTACAGTAAGCTATCTTCACATTCACCCCCCCCAAACACCAGCCCCACACTATCACTTCATGCCACTGCATTTGAGACATGGACCTGAGAGTGGAGCATGGCTCAGTGAGAAATGCCTCCAGAACCGGTGTTTGTTTGCAAATCCTCACCTCTGCCTGTCCCTAGTTGCGTGTTGGTGGGGCTGCTGGACCAATATACAGGTGTGTAACGTGGGCAGTGCTGGGGAGTGCGTGCGTGTGCGTAGAGCGAGTGGGTTTAGCTCTGCATGCCCTGCGTGCGTGTGCTGGCTGTGCCTCTAGTCTTCTCTTACTAACGTTGGGGCGTGAGAGGTATGCCTAAACGGGGACACAAGATAAGGCGGCTTATGCTGCTGAAACACCTCCTCCCCATGTGATGCTGTGCAGGCCCAGACTGGCTCCACGTGCCAGGAGGCAACATGCCCCGGCACTGATGGCACTGGTGCTGCATTGGCTGGGCCAGGCATAAAACACTGCTTTATGCTGTCTGATCAGCGTCAGTGTGACTGAAACGCTGCAGCTGGCAAAGTGGCTAGAGAACGTTGTCCAGCTGAATTTTGCCAACCTCCCATCAACCTTTAACTGGGCTGGTGCTGAACCTTGGTTGGTTTCTTTACGGTGCACTCCGTATTCAGTTTCTTGCTCAGGGTAGAGAAAAGCGCAGCAAGCAGCAGTGGCTGATGCATTAAAACCCACCCCATTTTGGCCAAACCCTCTCCCTCCTGCTCTTCAGCTTCCAGCTTGCTCACCTCTAAGCAATGCTGGTGCCTCCACACTGTGGTGTGGGCTTGTGGATAGTTCCAGACTTCGTTTACCTGTCACCTGTGTGTTCCAGAGAGAGGCAGAAAACTGAAAGAGATCCTGAGAGGAGCAGCTGCTTATGGAAACAGTATATTTGGAGCACTCTCTGTGAGTCCCTTGCATGAGCTTTGGTGCTGCTGTTCTCAGATGAGGAGCAACGCTAGAATAAAACAAAATCAACAGGCAGCACAAGAAAAAGGCAAATGTACAGATGATTGCTTAGGCAACACCTATGAGGCAAACAAAAGTAGTCTGGTGGCCCGGACACTGGGCAGGAGCCTCTTTTCCAAGAAGAGGACGAGGTTTGAAGTGTCATGGGAAGCAGCACTATGAATCTTCAGATAACATTCTGCGGGTTATCCCATCTTTCGTGTAGCTCTGAGACAGACACAAAACAGTGTTTGCAAACAGTGCTGCGTATTTCAACACAGTGCTCCTGATGTTTTCTCCACTGCGTTGGGTTCTGCAGGGCTGTGCATTTGTTTTAATGAGGGCTACTTGCCCTTTGCAAGTGTTTGTCAACTATTAGCACCTTTTGACTTCAGTGATTTGATTAATCGACGGGGCTAAGTTGACAGAGGAAGTTTACTCCAAGCTATATTTCACCGTGGTAGAGGGCAGAGGTTAAAGTGACTTCGGTTTAATGCCACGATCGCTGTGTTTGTGCCCTTCGAATACAGTTTAGCGACTGCTTTCCCCTCAGGATTTTTCCTTTCCTTTTGTTTTTGCCTTCTGTCTCTCCACTGATTTTCTTCTCACTTTCTTAACCTCTATGGGCCAACCTACTCCCGAGCCATCAGCTTGCTTCTCCAGTTTATCTTTCCCCCTTTTTACCCACTACCTCTCAGCATTTCTCAAGAATAAAAGTCACTCACCGCTTGTGGGAGAAGCATCTGGTTCTCGCTTATTCTCTCTCCTTTGTTCTGAACGCTCTGTTGTTGTAAATACAACAAACAGCAAAGCCCCAAACCATCTCTCAAGGCAAACACTGCATAATGATCCTCCTTGTCCCTTGCCTCTTATCTCTGAAGAATTTGTTCTCAGGACACAATAATAAGAACCCTGTAGAGAAAGGATCCACCGCACTTTATGGGGAGAAGAGAGAGCCTGCTCTTTATCATACGGGGCAGAATGCAGCTTGGGCAGATATGACAAAGGGGTTAGTGTGAGGTGACAAATAGCTCACCAGGAGCTTGGACAGCAGAGTGGCTCCCCTGTGATTGCTCAGTCCCTGCTGATCTCTGTTCCCATTAGGTTGTGCAGGCAATGCATGGAGAGAATAAAAATGTCTATGTAGTTGTTTTTTTACCACCCAATTTCTTGTGCCTTCTCCTTATCTGCCCCTTGAGACAATCCTTGTGTCTATGAAATGTGGTTGCTAGAGGATTGTGCCTGTTGGAGCTCCACCGATGGTCTCAAAAAGCCACAGCAAGGCGCTTCTGTGGGGTCACTTACCCACTGTAAATTAAGATAAATTAAGAACAGACTTGTCCATTGTTGGGGCTCTCACTTAACAGTAAAGAGGCTTTCTCTGGGTAAAAGAGCTCTCCTCAGAAAGTCCCTGGAGATGAAATGCTAGTTGGCAAGCACTAGTCTAGACATGCAAGTGTTCTCAAAGCTAAAGAGAAGGAAACAAAGCTTGTTGAACCAAAGATGAGCCATTCCCAGTCCCCGTAGCTCCATCCTTAGGATAGTAGTGTTTCATGTGGGGCAGTCAGCATCAAGTTCTACTTGGGACCACTTCTGCCTGGCCCTTCCCTTAGAAATCTTATGTTTGGCTGGCCACTGGCAAAGTGCAGTGGGCCTCCAGCCTAGTGCAGTTAATGCACTTTGCATGATACACCGGCATTACGTTAACAAAAAGAGTGTGTGGATAGATGTACCCAGTGCAGTATCAGACAGGTCTGCAAAGGAGGTGTTAAGGTACTTCCCCCAACAGCTGATCTTCAGGAGAATTGTCTGTGATGGGGGAGGTAGGTGTGTGTTCTGGGACAGAAACAATCCCCGGATTGAGGAGGAGCAAGCTGGGATGCAAACTTCAAATCGAAATAGTTGAGCATCAGCAGATGAATTAAAAACTTAGTGAAATGGGTGGGGGGGGGGTGTTTCCCCGCATTCCTTGGGGAACATTGGTTTCCAGTGATGCTTTTTTTTAGCTCACGTCTCGTTTTACTGCTGTTTACTCCACCAGCTGTGTGAGGCTGAGCACCACGCACCGTGTTTTGCATCATGCGTTAAGAGATTTAATTTTCAGCTGATCTGTTACTGGTTCTAAATGGGAATTGTAGCTTTTCTTTAGTCTCGAAGTTCGAGTTGCTCAGCACTTGCAATTCAGTTACGTGGGTCACGAATAACCCAAGAATGAGGCCATTTCAGAAGAATGTTTTGCACAGTCTGAGGACTGCCTCTGAGATGTGGATGTGCTTGGAGCCTCCCCAAATACGGCAGCTTCCCACACCAGCTAGCACATGGGTATTTCCAGAGCTGATGCCAGAGTCTGAGACTGCATTTGAAGCAGCATTTGCTACGCTTGCAAACGAATGGAAAATCAACTAGGAAAAAAAGAAAAATAAATACCATCCAAGAGTAAGCAAACAGATTTTTAGGGAATTCGTGCTGGATCCAGCAGCCTGACAGAGGTAAGACTGCCATGGCTCCTCGCTACCAGGTGCGACCAGTAGCATTCAAGGCTGAGCATGTTTTCCTTGTCAGCACACGCACAAAAACACATGTATACACCTCACGTGTGCACACACATACCTGGCTGCCTTGCAGAACTACTCAGACCAAGCATAAGCAGCACCGATGGCTTCATCCTGTTCCACTCCCAGACTGAGCAGGTCCAAATAGTGTGACTATGCATAGACATATAACTCACACACACACACTCAAGGTGGATTCTTCTGGGAACTGGGCTCAGGCACTCAGCCTGTTCCCAGATCAAATTTGCCCCAGTTGCAGACACCTAGGATTATGAGACCCAAGGCTGCAGCCCCACTCCTGTTGCTGGTACAAACCCTATTGCTCACACACACACATGCACATCTGGCCAGCTGTCCTCTGGCCCTTCTAGTAACCATGTCATGGCCTCATCCTTAGAGGCACAGACATCAGTGGGCCTCATCCTTATACACTCCCAGACCCCCTGGTCTCTCTGGCATCTGTCTGAGACTGTCTTCCTCTCTCTGACTAGCAGTTCCTCCCTTACAGGCACCTCTGGCTCCTAGGCTGCTTCATCTGCTTGCCAGCTGATCCAGCTGGTTCTTCAGCAGTCCTTATACCATCAGCTGCACTCCCAGCACCTCGGGCCCCTCTGACCTGGTGCTGGGAACACGTACACACACTACATCACTGCAAATAGAGAGCACCTCACCCAGGAAAAGAGAAATATAATGTAATAACTTCAAGAAGGCAAGCTGTGCCAGTCAAGTGGAGGACACCTTGCATGTTTTTCTCCCCTCATCCCGTTTTCACACTTTGATTCCTCCCCTAAACATCCCATAGTAAGTCCTCAGGAGCTCTGGCCGTGCATTCTGACATGTGAGCCGGTACCCCTGCGTGCAGCACTCCCCTACTCTCAGAGGTGCTCCAGCTGCAGACCCTTTGTGATGGGTTTAACACCTGAACAATGGAGCTAATGGCTCTCCTGGGATAGACCTGGGAGCGGCAGGGTTTCCTTTCCTCTAAGTCTTTAATTTGCCTTGCCATCTGCCTTTGTGTGGCTGTGCCCCCCTGGGCGTGTGAAAATTAAGTCTTTGATATGCTGATGACTCCAGTGATGGGCCTGGGAGGAACTGGGGTAGGGTGTTGTTTGGGGTCCTCCTCTTGCCATTGTCTCTTTGTGCTCCTTTGTGGGAGTGTAGACCACCTTTTATCACGTAACCTAAGAAAGAGGACTGTGCAAACTGCCCTTGCCCATCCATGTAAGGTCATATTCTTTTGGGAATAATATTGTAACACCCTGGAAAGGAGTGAGGGAAAGCTTCATTCCATTTTCACCTGTTAATTTCCAGGCAGTTTTGGTCAGGTAACCGCACCGAATAAGCACCAGGGGTGAAATTAACATGTGATCCTTTCAGTTTCCCGGTGGCAAAAGTGATGGCTGGTCCCACGATCATTTCCCTAACAACGAAAAACCCCGGCATAAATCAGGTTTCTCCCTTCAACCCCTTCCCCAGCCCCAGCTCTGGGCTTTGCAATTTTCTGGAGTCAAAATTGTCCTCAGATTCTTAACTCAGTGAAGACTTTTATTGTGTGACAGCAGATTTGCCCGAGATTGAAAGCACAATTCTTCAGTGCTCTCCTGGAGCAGTTTGGCAATTGTTTGACTTGAAGACAAGTGAATAGTCATAAAAATGTGTTTTTAAAGCACAAACCCAACCAAAACAACCATCAAGAAACAAAAAAATCCCTGAAAACCCAATCCCAGCCCAGTTGTCTAGAACTGTCGCTTACTCACTGTTTGGAGAAGTGGGATGAGGCCATGTTGAGTAATAGAATGCTTTAGGGTGGAAAGGACCTTCAAAGGTCATAGAGCCTAATCCATCCTGCAAAAAGCAGGCACATGTCCGACAATATTAGGTTGCTCCGAGTCCCATCCAATCTGACCTTGAATTTTTTTCACAAACAGAGCATCTTCCACCTCTCTGGGCAACCTGTTCCAGTGGTTCACCACCTCCACAGCAGAGAATTTATTCTTGGTATAAATATCCCCTCTTTTAGTTTAAAATGGTTACTCCTTGTCCAGTCACAACAAGCCTCGCTAAAAAGTCTGCCCCCATCTTGCCCATTAAGACCCCTTTAATTTTAGAATGGCTATAATTAGGTCTCCCTGGAGTCTTCTCCAAGATGAACAGCTCCCACTTCTCTTAGCCTGTCCTCGTATAGCAGAGGTGCTCCCGCCCTCTGACCATTTTTGTGTCTCCCCTCTGGACCTGCTCCAATGGGTTCATGACCTGCTTGCGCTGGATGCAGTACTCCAGGCGAGGTCTCACCAGAGCAGGGTAAAGCAGCAGGATCACCTGCCCTCAGACTGCATCAAGACTAAACTCACAGCCCAGGACACAGGGCTTCCTGGGTTGCAAGTGCACATCGTGGTCTGGTGTCCAGCTTGTCATCCACCAGCATCCCCAGGGCCTTCTCTGCTATTCTCAATCCCTTCAGCCCCAGTCTGTATCGATATTAATAGTTGTGGCAGAGTGCTTGCACTATGCTTCTGTTACCTAACAGAAGGATAAAAAAAACCCGCAGGATTTTATTACCAGATTTGATGGGAAACAGAATTTGGACGGTTCGTGTAAGAGGTTTCACTTCCTGTGCCTTCTATATTGTTACAAACAAATCTTCAGCAGATGTTTATCAAGTTCTGGAATGGGTTGCCCAGGGAGGTGGTTGGGGCTCCATCCCTGGAGGTGTTTAAGGCCAGGCTGGATGGGGCTCTGG
>JAOXOE010058901.1:0-32583 GCA_028565055.1 Phoeniculus purpureus | reverse complement strand
TGGAGATGGGTAGATTTAGACTGGATGTGAGGAGGAAGTTCTTCAGCATGAGAGTGGTGAGAGCCTGGAATGGGTTGTCCAGGGAGGTGGTTGAGGCCCCATCCTTGGAGGTGCTTAAGGCCGGTCTGGATGAGGCTCTGGCCAGCCTGATCTAGGGTGGGGTGTCCCTGCCCATGGCAGGGGGATAGAACTAGATGATCTTTTGAGGTCCTTTCCAATCCCTAATGATTCTATGATTCTATGATTTGCATAACAGATGCCTGGGGAAGTTCATGTGCTTGGGTATCACAGTGAACAGTGCTGGATAACTGCCTGCGGACAAAGATAATGAAGTGGGCTTCCTGCATGGTGACAGTGATGTTTCCGTGCAAAGAGGGCAAGGAATTATGTGCAAGTAGACAGATTTCAGATTAAAATTGATTAGAGGGTGAAAAGGGACGATTAATAAAAAAATATTTTATAATTTTTCTTTATTATTTTTAATTTTAAAATAGTTCTTTAATTTTTAAAATGTTAATTAAAATTAAAATTCTTGTTTTAATAATTTGTTATATAATGATTAGTTAACATTTTGCAGCTACAGGAAGAACAAGTTTAGACTTTATAAAGCTCAGAATTAAGGTTTCTGAAAGAGTGTTAGTTAGAACAGTTACGTTAAAACACCGTGAGCATGCTCATGCTGTAAGAAGAGTGTTTTCTAAGAGCACCAGTGAATCACTATCTATCGCACTTAAGTTTTTATTATTTAAATCCTAGAATTTCCCCTCTGGTGCAGACAAACCGAACAGCTTTTTCACTCATACGCCAAATATGAAACTACCCAGGGTAGGGAGGAGGGAAAAGAAGGGAGCTTTGGGCTTCTCAACTCCTTACTTTTTTCTAGACTTATGGCAGCCTATCCAGCTCTTCATAGCTGGTCTCTTATTCACTGGTTAATCCTCTTTCAAATTAAGGTAATATTAGCATACTTCCTTTAATGAGTTGTGTCACATTTCTTTGTTCTGGGGGCTGGTTTTCTCTTTGGCTTGAAGTACAACTTCATTATTTTGCTTATTAGGCTTAAAAACAGTCTTGTTATCTTCTTTTCCCCCATGTCCTTGGAATGCCCAATGAAGTGAAGATTTCCAGATTGTCAGTAGTCATAAATCTGTTTCCTCCTTCTGCCAACAGTTTAACAATTAGTCTCTAAAAGACTTTTTAAAGTTCACTGATAACAATTGTTTCTTTTTGCTTATTGTACTAGATAATTATAGACAGAAATACAACACAATTGCAAATTGCAGCGTGTAAGGCACACAGTTACATCACGCATTCAGATTTTGCTAGTGACTTAGAAGCAGCAGTGTGCTTGGTTCTTGAGTGTTCTAATGTCGACCAATAGCAGTTATTTAAATCTGGAGCTGATTCAGCCTGTAATTCCAGGTGTAAGCTGATCTGCCTAGAGGTCCCAAGTGGCTATAGGACTTCTAGTCCTGTGCCCTCTCCTACTGAGAAGTGGAGATTGTAGCAGCAGATTACAGACTAATACCATGGCACTTAGAAAGGATTTAACAGTGAGATCTCCTTCTTTCCTTTAACAGGAAGTCTTCAATCAGCAGTGTAAGAACAGAGGACGAGTCAAAGCTGAGATTATAAGTTGATACCATAACAGAATAATCACAGGCCTGCTCATCTTTAGTTGTTTTGACCTGCAGGTCTTTAAATGCCTGAAGTTCTTGTATTTGTATTCATGGAATCATAGAATACTTTGGCTAGGAAGGGACCTTCAAAGGTTGTCTACTCCACACCCTTGCAATGATGTCTCAGCTAGATCAGGGTGCCCAGAGCCCTATCCAACCTGACTATAAATGTTCTCAGGGATGGGGCATCAGCCACCTCTCTGGGCAGCCTGGGCCAGTCTTTCATCACCCTCACTTGAAAAAGTTTCTTCCTTGTATCTAGTCTCAATCTCCTCTCTTTTAAACTGTCACCCCTTGTTCTGTTGCACCAGGCCTTGTCCTTCATGTGCCTTAGCAGGGCTTCTAAGATAATCTGTTCCATGATATTCCCAGACACAGAGGTGAGGCTGAGGAGTTCCCAGGGTCCTCTTCTATCTGTGAATTTCCTGCCTTTCACACTTAGAACAAGCCAGCCAACCAGCCAGAAAACATAGACAGTACTTAAATAAGAACTTGCTTGGAAGAGGAAAGTAGTCAGGTTTTTGGAAGATCAGACTGATTGTCTCTGTTTGTGCTGCCTCTGACAAAGAAGAACCAGTGATGCATTTGGCCAGTCGTAATCACCTATCCACTGGGATTTTTATCATCCATATGGAATTAATTTCTCTGCATGTAGTGAAGGTGAAAAGATTCAGGAGGAAGGAGGAATATAAATGTGAAGCAATGGCCAGCACTCAGGTTCTGTGTTACATAAAGCCACAGATACCTACTTTTCCTCACTGAGTGCAGTAGCATCTAAAGGTTAGTTTCCTAGATAAGAGGAATTTACAGTTCAAAGATGACAAAGGGCTAAATTGCTGCCCACTAGGAAAGCCATCACGGTCGAGTAAGAAATCTTTCTCCTTATATTTCTTGTAAATCAGAAGCAAGAATTTCAGAATAGCTTTTTGTCAACTGAGCTACATCAAATATTTATTCACCCCAGTGAAAATGGCTTTTTGTGCTCAGTGGGATACCTTAATAAAAAATGCAGCGGTAATGGAATGTTTTCAGAGGAAGGACAGTGATTGTAACCTTTACGTTCAGAGCTTTTTCTTTAAGAAGCAGTGAAGTCACACCAGTTCAAGGGTAGAGGTTGGGAAATGATACCACAGAGAGCAAAGTCAGAACTGTTTACAGGCATTCCTTACTGCCCTATTGCAAATGAGCTAACGTTTGGAATTGCTAAAGACCTCTGGTGTAGGCTGAATTCTGGGAGCTAAATCTTGTTGAACAAGGCATTGCCAAAAGAGAATGTGCTGCAGCAGAATCACAAATCACCTCGCATGAGAAACACTGGGAAATGGAAAGGCCAGCTCTAAAGCTTTAGACAGCTGATCTTTGTAGCTGGGTTTGGTAAAATTCAGCTGAACAAAACAGCTGCACTGCAGGCATCTGCATGTGAGTTGTCACCCTGAAGTGCCCTTATAATCAATGAAGATTGAAGCCTAGACTGATACAGTAAGAAGGATATGTGCTGTGATCCACCTCACTCTCTATCAGATGTACAAAAGGGAAGATATATAGCCAAGGTGTGAGAACTGGAAACCCTGCATTTCAAGCAGTCATGGTGTGAAAGTTAAACGTGGCAAGACAGGTAGAGAGGAGATTGGCACGCATTAAACGTGAAAATCATAATGAGCATCATCATCCAGTTCCTCTTACAGGGCTTTTCGCCAGTGTCACTCTGTGCGCAGCAGCTGTTTCCCCTTCCAGTTGTCTTATTTTTGATAGGTTTTTTTCCTGGCCAAAAAATTAATGGATCTTAGGACTGACTGGATTCAACAGTAATTGCTGTGCATCCAACAAAGAAGCGAAGTCACAGAATCATAGAAATCATTTAGGTTGGAAAAGACCTTTCAGGTCATTGAGTCCCACCATCAACCTTACACTGCTGAATGTAGGTGTCTCAGTAGCTCGGCTGTTAGTTTCTAAAACGTTACATACAGTCCATAACGCTCACATATGTAGAAGCTGTGAACTGCATAAATGGAATGCACAGCAGAGTGAAACATAAAGGATGATTTATGAGTGAGTGTAAACACTCGCGTCCTGATTGTGTTTTGATCGCTTATTAATTAGCTGGCAAATGCGTGGTGTGAGCTCAAGCTGCAGTTGTGCCAACAGTGTGACACTGAATTTCATTAAGAGGATTCACAATATGGGAGCAGTGCACCAGCACTGTGTAAAGCTTACCCTGGCGAGATCTGGATGTCTGTGTTTAGTTGGAATCCATGGGTCTCTGCTTTCAGCCTCAGGTGCTGTCCTGTCATCCCTGCCTTGGAAAATTAAAGGGTTGTTTGCACATTATGCAGCCTAAAATAGATTTGGGTATTGGTTTGGGTGTTGGAATGTGATACATTGCACAGAAGTTGATGGGTTGGTTCCTGCTTTGAAATGTGGGGTCTAACAAAGTGCCATTTCTGAGTGAAATATGGTAATTAAATCTTTCAGCCATTTGTATGTGACAAGCTTGTTCTCCCTGTGTTTTCTAACCTATAACCCAGCTACTTAGCGATCTGGCCTGTTATTTCATAACAAAATGTCTGCTCTCCTCACTTGGATGAGAAATCTATCTAGATGACAGGAGTTGCGGCTTTGTAGTCCAGCTCATTCTCCTTGAAGCAATGTGTAATACTGGCTTGCTGTAGTGGTAGTGGTGAAGATTCTTCATCTCTGTTTAAACAGAGTTACAGGAAACATGCCTGGGGAGACAGTCTTAGTGAAAACAGACAGTGTATTTTTTTAACTTCTTTGAATTTCCCAGCAGAACCCCATGGGGACTCCCTAGAAAGTGATTTACAACTTTTTTCCTTTACAATCAAACTAAAAAAACCCAAACCAAGAAAAATTGTGTTAGTTTTTGCATCTACAATGTCTTCCCACTGGCGTTTCTTCACCTTATAACGTACATCAGAATGGAACAGCTGAGCAGGCTAAGCAAGAAGATTCTCCTGTTGGTTTGATTGTGTTTTGAATATCTGTATCAGTCAAGGAACAGAGTTTTCCTGAAAATGTAAAAAAACAACCATGAAAATGCAACATTTGGAGAGGGGATGAGCACAGTCTTGGTAGCAGGTTCAGTGTATTGTTTAAACTCTAGTTTAAGGCTGAAAAACACACTGTGACAATGTGAGTGGAGTTTTCTGTGTCCATAAGGAGTGCAGTGCTGCTTATTTACAGCTTTTCTAAATGTAATTCTATTGCTTTGTTGCTTAGCTTATTTTAGCAGAGAAAGGTAAGTGATTTTTTTTTCAGTTATTCTGTTTCTGGAAGCTGAGATTCCTGGAGCTGGCAAAACCCAAGTTCTTTTGTACGAGTGATCGCTGATTATGGAGTGTAGGGCAGGCTAAGCTGAAGGAGTGAGTGCTGCTCAAATAACTTTAATAGTATGTGTTGCCTGAACGTGCTGGGAATACAAATGAGAATAGAGAGCCACGAAGCCAGATGGTCAAAATGCCTTCATAAATTGATTAAATAGTTATGAATGTATCTTTCCTTTCACACTGTTCAGATATGCCAAATCATCCTTAGTCCCTGTTGATAACTGTAACTGCCAACGGCTGATCCGTTTGTAGGACTCTGACTTGCATGAATGAATGAGTATGGTCATTAATATCAGTGTACCTTGAAAAGCTCTTGGGAAGTTGACATGCCTTAGTCTTTATTGCCTAAGGTGTGTAGGTAACTTGAGGTAGGTGATCAGTACTGCTTAACAGAGGACTGAATTAAATTTGCCTGTTCAAAATGTGGTTTTTGAGAACAGACTCTGGAATACCAGAATCCTAGAGTGGCCAGGGTTGGAAGGGACCTTAAAGATCATCTAGTTCCACCCTCTCTGCATAGGCAGGGAGACCTTCACTAGACCAGGTCACTCAGGGCCCCATCCAACTTGGCCTTGAACACTTTTGGTATGGACAGTGAGGTTTTCTATTAGAGAGTAGGACTGATTGTAAAATCTGCTAGAGATATTAGTTGCATTCATTTACTAGAGCTGGAAGAATTCATTATTAATAAATTGAAATGCCTCACGACGTATGAGTTGCCTTCTGTAAAGCTCACAGTTAACCCTGTGTTTTCACAGATTCTTTGCATGGGACAATGGATGGAGTATTTCTCTTTGAAGATGTTGCTGTGGAAGACAGTAAAACCATACAGAGTTATGATGCAATTGTTGTGGAGCAGTGGACTGTCCTGAAGGTAGGTGTGCAGTTTTCCTTCCACGATTTTGTAAATCAGAACACTCCAGGACTGCCAGGCAGAATCTCAAAAACCAGTCTATGCTTCAACAGCATCAGGCAGGCAACACAGGTAAAGGGATGCACTAGTAACACCAGTTAACCATGCTCTGGGTTTGTATGATGCACTGTGGGTTCTGATCAGTCAGAATCTCTGTGCTTCACTGCGGGGCTTGGAAATTTCAGTGATGGTGAGCAATGAAACTCAGGGCTGCCTATCCCCAAAATACAGATGTCTGCTAGATTAACTGTAAAGAGGATCTCCACTGGTTGTCAGGGCAACATGATCACACAAGTCACTGTAGCACCACAGTTCTAAAGAAAGCAGCCTTTTAGCTGCAGCAGGAATGCACAGGTCTTTCTTTTTTCATTTCTGTCTGACCTCCTTCATGTGCTGGAAGAGCTGTGTATCCTAGATAGATCCCTATATACAAAACACGCACTATAAATTGGCATTTTATTGATCCAAATGCACTCTCAGATTGATGAAAACACTGTTTAGATCATATCAGTCAGTGCTGATCCTCCTCAGCAGATGGCTGCACAGGTATTTGAAAAGCTGGGCTAAAAGTCTTTGTGACTTGAAACAAAAAAGTCATGGGAGAAAACAAGATGCCATTCTGTAACTCTTAGAAGGGTTTGGGCTTTTTTGGTTTGACTTGATTACCATAGTCTTCCAGAAATAGATGTTAGGTAAAGGCACTGCCTGTTGTTCTCACTTGAACTATGTTGTAAATGGTGTAAACTCCTGAGAAAAACAAGCAAGGCGTGTCGAAAGGATGGATTAAGTGAAAATGGGATACTAGACTAAGTGTATAAAATTCCAGGAGACTGGGGTTAAGAGTTTGGTTATTAGATGATGACTTTGTAGTGTAGCAAGAAATGGCCATATAATTGATAGCTAGAAACTTCTTGAAGAACAGTGTAATGCATTAATGGCAGCTTTTCTTGTGCTAATGAGCATCGGAACAAACAATTCCTGTATTACATTTACTGATATTCCAGTTGTTACTGAATTGACTGTAAGTTGTTCAAATTTAAGGTCAAATTGTGGTGTTGCCACTCAGGAGCAAGGTTTGGGACAATGACAGATGACTCCTTGGGTGCAGTAGGTCAGTGCTGATCAGGAGGGTGAATGTTAAGAAGCTTTAATGTTAAAAGAATGTGCTGAGAACAGTTACGAACAGCACAGGAGTTGAACGAGCAAGTGCATACTACTGTGTGTTACTGTGTAAGCTGTGGTTTGACAGCATCTTGTTTCAGAAAGTTGTGTTAGAACTGCACATGTTCAGAGACCAGTGATACAGACAGCTTCCGTGTTAGGAAGTCTTCACATGGAGTGTCCTTTAGCCTGGAAAAGAAAAGAGGTCCCTTAATTCATGGAGGCATGTAAGTAAGGGTTGAATGTTTGCCTTCTCTTCCAGTGTAAGAACTCAGGGTTGTGAAATGGCACTAGTTGGGGCCAGATACAAAACAAACAGGAGATAGAAGATTCATGTAATTCTTTATGCAGCAGAAAGCAGATCTGTAAAGCTCCTTTTAAGGGATTGCTGCAGGTTCAAGACGTTTAGATGTGTTCATGTCGAAGCTGTGTTGTTTTCCCCTCTACCGTATCTACCTCTGTGTTTATACAAGAATTTTAATTCACATCAGGAGTGTGTTTATGAAGTGAACTCCCTGATCCTCTTCCCCACTTAATATATCTCTCCTCACCTCACAGAATGGTCTCATTGCACAAACTAGACTCCTTTCAGTAGAAACTGAACCAGATGTGCAGAGAGGACGTACACGAAATATTTGGGCCGGTATGCTGTGTGAGTGCCCTGGTGTGTATTACTCTTACCTAGCTGTCACTTACAGCCGTGTTTCAGACAGGTTTCTGTCGTGTAGGATATTGCAACTCAGTTATGCATAATGGCCCCTATGCAACTCTCAGTTTGCTCTGTGTGGACACAAAAATATTGTGGCAAAGACGGCATCTGATAATGGGGATTCTGTGATGGCAGAGTGGGGACCACCACAGCAGAGTTATCTCAGGCATTACTAGAAATATCTTCTAGCAGGACCCTTTGAAGCACCACAGCCCTGGTAGGTGGAGTGTCATTTGCCTTCAGCGCTAGCAATTCCATCGTGGAGCCACAGCTGGTCAGCAGATTAAGGAATCAGCCTCCCAATGCCATTTGGTGTGTCACGACATGCTGCACTGCCGCATACATTGTCTGTATGAAGGCTAATGTGGGGAATCTCTTGTTCCAGACATAAGATTTGGTATGTGCAATTTCAGAAACTGACTGGTAGCCTGTACAAAGCTCATTGGAGTGATCGGATTATTCTGTGCTGTAATCGGGTTATTTTCTGCTGTAATTTGAAATTTCGATGCTGGGTGTTCCCTGGCAGTTTTTGCTCTTCTGTGATCAAGCTTCCCTCTTACACATCATACACGTTATAGATGTGTTATCTGCCAACCTAAAAGCAAAAGAGCATGCAGAAGAAAAAGCCTGCTGAAGAAAGAGGGTTACCCATTTAAGAGGACGGGCAGAGCTGACCACCTCTGTTTTATTTTCCTGACATTTAAATAACTGCCTGGGTATTTCATCCCTCATGCTTTCTGAGATGTGCCAGGCTTAGGTAGTTAGAGCCATCAAACTAAAGAAAGAAAGGTGAGAAGCTGCAGGATCTGTAGGCACTTGCCTGGTGGTGTGCCCAGAAGAGCAAGTCACCTCTCTGTTAAACTCTGTTGGAGGTTCCACATAAATATGAGAAGTTTCTTCTTCACAGTGAGGGTGACAGAGCCCTGAAACAGGCTGCCCAGGGGGTTTGTGGAGTCTCCTTCTCTGGAGACATTTAAAACCCACCTGGATATGTTCCTGTGCAACTTGATCTAGGTGATCCGGCTGTGGCAGGGCAATTGGACTAGATGATCTTTTGAGGTCCCTTCCAATCCCTAATGTTCTGTGATTCAGTGAATGCACCTTAATTTACCATTAATGTGGAACAGTGCAGTGACAGAGGATGGGACTGTAAAGTGGGGTGTACAGAGCAAAGGAGATGGAGTGCCTAGTATAAGGTTTAAGGATGAATTTTGTAGAGTAGGCTGATGGTTGGACTGGATGATCTCAAGAGTCTTTTCTAACCAGAGTAGAAGGGGCTGCCCAGGGAGGTTGTGGAGTCTCCCTTCTGTAGAGACTTTTAAAACTCACCTGGACATGTTCCTGTGCAACTTGATCCAGGTGATCTTGCTGTGGCAAGGGGATTGGACTGGATGATCTTTCGAGGTCCCTTCCAGTCCCTCATGTTTTGTGATTCAGTAGTGACAGATGTCCAAAAGCCAGTAAAGGCTTTGTTTCTGTTCTGAGTACTTCGAAGTATAATTATCACAGAGATAATTATGGATCAGTGGAATGACTCATTAATGTACACGTACTTTTTCTTCTTGGTGTAGGTTCAGCTGTGATCTAGCCTAAGCTTTTCCATTTGTTATTTTCTCTTGTAACAAGGTAGTAGAGGAAGCCCTGATGGGCAGTATGACATCATGTGTGTGATGGATCCTCATTTTAAGTTTGGATCAGATTGGATTATGTGGGTGAGCTGTGGACTTGTTCAGATGTGGTCTGAACCCAGTGTGAATTTATTGTGCTGTATTGAAGTGAAGAAGCAGCAAACAAAAGCATCACAGCCACAACAAAAGAAAGCTATTTTTAAAAGGGAAGGCATGTAGCATGTATTGATGCCCTTGGTAATGGAAAGAGAACCTTTGGAAACGAAAAGGTAAAGTGTTGCTGTTTAACCACCAATGTAAAGGAAAAGGCTTGGCACACCTCTTAGCAGACACACTGCTGCCTTTTTAATTGCTGAGGCTAATAGAGAAAACAAGGCGAATGGAGTGATGCTCTGGGTATGTGTGTAAAATGTCAGTTTGCAGAGGATGTAAAGCTCCCAGCTGTCACAGTATGCGGTCCCGCCAAGCAGCAGACAGGATGCAATAGCTCTGAGGAATTTAACTCTTTCTTCTCACAGTAGAGCTGTGGCATCCCTCACAATTGACCACAGGACTCTGATGACAAAATGCTCCTCTCATCCTTACCGCTTTAACTCTAGAAATGTCAGGGCATATTATTTCCATGACAGCATCTGAGATCTAGCCCTAAAACTTGTTTGATGGTTTTAATTCTGCTTGTGTAGGCAAATGTGGGCAGACAGTTCTGATTAATCAGAGCCTGCATGATTTCCCTCTCCCCAAGTCTAACCTGTCACCTTCTTTTCCCCATTAGCCAAGACAAACTAGCCAATACTGTCTTTAAAATTGAGTGCTGTAGCATTTATTTTAGATTTATGCCTTGTTCTGATCATGACACCTTGTTAATTTTTAAAATGTTGTCCTTAATTTGGAGTTAGTTTCTCACAGAAAATCTTCAACGAATGATTTCATGATTCTTTTTTATTTTCTTCTCTACCATGTCTTTGGTGTACAGACATGAATTAAAATCTCAAATACACCACAGTGCTGCCTTTTCCCTGGCAGAACTGAACGGGGTCAGTGTGTGCTGCAGACATTGTAAACCTTTTAAAGTGCAGCATACCAAAAGATTAAAAAAATTATCTCTGCTGAGCCTGGGCTGCAAGTTGCGTTAATGTAAGCCTGGAAACAAATTCCCTGGAAATGAGGGTTTGATTTGTCTGTAAATCTGATTTAGGTCATACGTCAGCTAAGCTGTGCGCCGCCGTCTCTGGCCGAGGGAGAAAGGCAAAGGGCAGGAGCTGATGGCAGTGGGCATGAAAAGCCCTTGTGTGCATGACCCTCTTCAGTGCCCAAAGGACATTCAGATTCCCTGGGCACAAAGTTGCAGCACTTTGCCCCATATTGTTTTTAAGAATTGCTGAACAAAAACCTTCAAGCATGCTGTGTCTGGTTTTGGACACCTGAGTACAAGGGAGACATCAAGGTGCTGGAGCAAGTGCAGTGAAGGGCAACAAAGGTGGGGAAGGGCCTGGAGAATAAATCTTATGAGAAGAGGTTGAAAGAGTTGGGGCTGTTTAGTTTGAGGAAGAGAAGGCTAAGGGGAGACCTCATCACTCTCCACAACTATGAAAGGACACTGTAGACATGTTGGTGCTGGTCTCTTCTCCCTGGTAATTAGTGACAGAACCAGAGGAAAGGGTTTCAAGCTCCAACAGGGGAGGGTTAGGTTGGACATCAGGAAAATATTCTTCATGGAAAGAGTGGTGAGGCACTGGAAAGGGCTGCCCAGGGTGGTGGTTGAGTCATCAGCCCTGGATGAGTTTAAAAGATGCTTAGATGTGTTGTTGGGGAATCTGGTTTAGGGGTGAACTTGTAGAGTGGGGTTGATTGTTGGACTCAGTGATCCCAAGGGTCTTTTCCAACCTGAATGATTCTATGATTCTATTATCTTTATTTAATTCTTTCATGTAAGGTTTGACAACAACAGATACAGATATATATATATATATATTGCTGTGGTGAACTCAGTAGACATCTGTTCTGTACGGGATTAAAATACTCTACATGGGATTAAGATACACAGGCAAATCTTTCTTTGGTCTTGTTGAGAAATATAGCAGCAAATTCTGGCAATACAAAGTGATACTTTCCTGTGTCGCTGACAGTAGTGAAAGTCTAACGGGTCTAACACTTCTTCCACATGAGTAAAGAGCACTTGAAGTAAACAGGCAGAAAAGCACAGGATTTAAAACAATATGAAGAAAAACCAAATAGCTTCCTGTCTGTCACGGCTTGCTTAGGTTTGTGACAAGAGCAGATTAAGAATTAGTTCTCCACTTGCCCATAAAATCTCTCAGGAAATCGTAAGCATACCAGATCTGAACTTTCCACTTAAGAACATCTTGAGAAGTATTTTAGTCATCTTTTACTTCATAAAAGCCACAAGTCATGTTTCTTTTCCCCAGCATGTCACCTTCAGCCTGGCAGTAGTGTCCTGCCTAGTGCACCTCTTTGACCCTGTGAGGGGCATGGGAAGCAGGGGATGGAACCTCATAAATTGCATATGCAGCCTTATCTCGTGAAGGGCACGCCAGTGTTTGCCCTCCTGTGCTGCCCAAAACTTTGGCAGAGTCTTTTCTTCAGCTGCATTTCACAGAATCACAGAACTTCAGAGATTAGAACCGACCTCGAAAGATCGTCTAGTCCAATCCCCCCACCATTTCTTGACTGAAAATCGATCAGTAGTTCCATAATGGTGGAGTGGTGCACAAAGCCTTTTGTAAAAGCCACCTTTTGGGAATAAAACATAGAAAGGAAATAATGTCAGGGAAGCTGGGTGAAGGTGGTTAAGCTGTGTGTGGAGACACATTCTGGAGTGTGAAGTTCTCAGGTAGTGCTCTTCTGTGTGTGTTTGTTTCCCCACACTGATCTGATGGACATACAGTAAAATCAGCACTCACCCTAAGGTACAGCATGGTACCAGTATTGCAGCAACTGTGAAACGAAAAATGGCAGAGTTATTCAAGAGAATGTGGTGATGGATTGACAGATCACATTTATTTCTTGTGCTCTGTGGCCAGCTGTGTGAGGTTGTCCTGTCACACGTACACTGCCTGTGCAGTGGTGAGTTAAACATGTTTCATAAGATGCTTCTTTGCTTCCTCTGTGGAGGATCCTCCGTGTCAGCGTGTTCATCTTGTGGAGCTTTTTCTACCTGCCATGTGCTTCTCTAAATGTAAAATGGTGTTGCTGTGCAGGTGTGTAAGGGACCTGTGGTATAGGTGCAGGCAGCAGCAGTCAGACCCTTCCATAGAACCATAGACTCATTATGGCTGGAAAGGACCTCCAGGACCATCTAGTCCAACCTTCATCCCAACATCTCTCTAACCCCTAGACCATGGCCTCAAGTGCTCTGTCTGCTAGCTTTTTAAACACCTCCAGGGATGGTGATTCCACCACTTTCCTGGGCAGCCTGTTCCAGTCCCCAACCGCTCTCTCAGTAAAGAACTTCCTAATATCCAACCTAAACCTCCCCTGATGCAACTTGAGGCCGTTTCCTCGTTGGTTTACACACAGACTGGCAAGTAAGATTTGCTTCTGCTGAAGTCGCTGAGCATTGGTTGGCCCATGAGAGTTCTTTTGGTTTCTTTTTTCACCCTAGGTTTGGGGACAGGTGTGGATGCTACTCAGCAGCCCATGTGTACATTGGACTTGTGACTTGGGTTTTTCTGTGAACTGCAGAAAAACACTCTCCACAAGATACTGCCAAGTACAGCGTTACAGCCGCCTTCTCAAAAATATGTCATGGTGCATTAATTCACTTGTATTAAGTCATCATAAATAGTTCTACATGACCTATGCCTAGAGTAATGAGCAAAAAGCCTGGCTGTGGAGATGGCTGTTATGTTGTTTTCTATTGGCACTGGTATCCCAGTTTGGCAGCTAGTCCATGTTGGTCAGTGACCGATCTGCTGCCAGAAGCTGCTGGAGGTGGTTTCTAAGGGTGCAGGAGCCATCCCACACCCCTCTGCTGTGCAGCTAGTGGCCATGTGGTGAGTGACTGCTAAGAAGATGCTGTGGTTATTACACTTGGAAATCCAGTAGTAGAGGAGCACAGTCCAACTTCTGTTGCTGAAACATTTGTGCAACTTCTCTTTTGCTTCCAGTAAATGTTTTCAATAGATCGATCACGTTACATTATTAGCAGAAATTATCACAGAATCACAGAACATTAGGGATTGGAAGGAACCTCAAAAGATCATCTAGTCCCATCCCCCTGCCAGCACAGGACCGCCTAGGCCAAGTCACACAGGAACATACCCAGGTGGGTTTTAAACATTTCCAGAGAAGTCGTCTGAAAAGGACAAAGGCAAATGACTCATAAATGTAGAGCCTGGATTTAGTCTCCTTGTGAGCTGTGTTGCTGCACACACTAAACACTGGCAGCCCTTCTACCGGGTAATTCCTACACAGCTCATACATCCAGTTTATCTCATTTGGTTTTCCTCAGCTTTTCCATGAGGGTGCAACCACTGCCTTCACCACTTCCTCCCTTCAGTGCCCTCAGAGAGAAAGCTCTGGCTTTGACACTGGTGCAACTGGTAGCCAGCCCTGGCTGGGAGCACGTGTTGCCACCTTCATAGTCGCTCCTCTCTGATTTTTGTGAGGCACTGGGTTTGAACATGCTGCCTGTTTTCCCCAACAAACAGTAGGTTATACTTTGAAAACAACTCGTGTTTTTTACTTCCCATCCTCTTTGCCATCTGTCTGTAGATCTCGGTACACAGTCTGTTAAGATTTTCCAGTAAAGGTTGTATTAAAATCTATTTAATGGGATTTTCAGCCTTCCCATCTTTAATCCATGTTGGAAGAAACATTTGTCACCATTCAATAATGGTGACAATCCATAGCAGCCTTGTAACTAAATCCCATTCATTTAACCCAGGAAAGAATGACTCCTGAAGAACTTCTGTCTCAGAAGAGCTTAGCAGTTGTCTTGTTTATTATCTTGCTGTGGTTAAAATTGCCGCAGTAGGGGGGAAAGAGCAAAGAAAACTGGTTAATGCAGTTGTTTGTGTGGTTTGCCCTAGATATTATCATTATAATTTTTTAATTTAGTTTTTTTTAATGAGCAAAAGTAACTCTGGAAGGAGAAAATGCTGAAAACAAACAGCACAACTATAAATAAAATGAATTCTTTTCATGTGATGCAAGTCAAGGGAAAAACCTAGCTCAATATGCTCTGCATTTCTTGACACTCAAGGTGTGATCAGAGATTACTTTGCATCCAGAGGAGAGTGGGAAGCAATTTAATTAAAATTTCCACCCTTTGACTGGATGAAATGTCTCCCAGTTCGAGACACGTAGTTTCCACTTTTGCTGGTGTCTGAATCCAGTATTTGCTAGCTAGAAAGACCACTGCAATTTCATCTCATGGAACTGGACGTTTGACACTTATTTCCACTGTCTTAAATAATAGTAGATTAAACAATTTTAATTATTATATCAAATTTAAAATAAATCGCAGAATCATTGTGGCTTGGAAAGGACCTCCAGGATCATCACGTCCAGCCCTCATCCCAGCATCTCCCTAATCCCTAGACCATGGCCTCAAGTGCTAGATCTACTCATTTTTTAAACACCTCCAGGGACGATGACTCCACCACCTTCCTGGGCAGCCTGTTCCAGTGTCCAACCACTCTCTTGGTAAAGAACTTCTTCCTATGATCCAATCTAAACCTTCCCTGACGCAACTTGAAGCCATTTCCCCTTGTCCTATCGTTAGTGATTTGGGAGAAGAGACCAGCACCAGCCTTGCTACAATCTTTTAGGTAGCTGTACAGAGCAATAAAGTCTCCTCTCAGCCTCCTCTTCTCTAGACTAAATAAACCCAGTTGCCTCACCTGCTCTGCACAGAACCTGTTTTCCAGACCTGTCCCCAGCCTCATTGTCCTTCTCTGGACTTGATTATAAATGAAAGACTACTCTTTTCCTCTGCCCCCATCCCCTAGAGTATTACTTGTTTAGAAGCATTTTTACTTTGGAAAGCTTTTAACGACACCAATTAAAGGTCTGTGTGTAACCCTGACTCCTGCTGGCACACAAATTCCAGTGATGGGATAGGATTACAACCAGAGATTCAGGACGAGGAGGGAGGAGTAATTTTTTTGTGGTCTTAAAAGGCAGCTTCAATTGTCTGTATTTGCAAGTAAGGAGCTCGAAGCCCATGTTCATCAGAAGTTACTCCTTTCTCTTGTCTATTGACTTCAAACGCAGTAAGTTATTAGGAGTAGTTTATTCCCCCAGGGACCAGAGGAAGAGGTGTGGTGTCTGACTTCAGCTGAGCGTTGTGCCGAGTGGAAGAGAGCTTGTTAAAGAGCGTGTGGAGCTCGGAGGAGGTCTGCACCTTTGCATAATTTATACATTTCCTTCCTGCAAACAGCCTAACAAATTAGACAAGAACAGCCTAAGACAAATTAGAGCTCGCCTTTCCGTAACACTTGTTACAAACAGTGTTCGTTCAACACTGTTCTTTGTATGGCCACATAAAAACCCAAATCCTGTGAAGCCTAATTGATTTACGTCTTTATTTTCCATCAAGTTCATACTTTGAATATGCTTTACGTGCTCTTTCCCTTTCTGCACCGTTGGGTTTGTGTGATACACATCATCTACTGCAGATGATGCTTAATGCTGACAAGTCAGACAGGTCCGAAGCCAGCCCGGTCTCACGGCTCAGCGCCTGCAGGGACAGTGGGCTGTGGCAGGAGTGACAGCACATCCCCGAAACAATTTGGCTTCTACATCAGCCAGATGAGCTCTACGCGGTGTTGATGTCCTTCCTCATTGCTGTAATCTCCCTCTGATTTTCGACCTTTGTTGCATATCCTGAGTCAAGGAGAAGGTTTTCCTTGCTAATAGCAAATCTCTCCTTGTTAATAGCCAACCACAGGCAATCAGTTTTCTTTGCAACATAAGATGTTGCTTGGGGCACAATGTCTGCTGTGACAGTCTTCCGGCTAGACCTGCTAGTCTTCCACCCTCTAAATGAGCGAGCTCCTTCTGTGTGATGGGGAGGGGGGGAAATGTTTTGGTCAGATCTTTTCCTGTGTTCTTGCAGGCACCTCATGGGCTTGTGCTGATGGATGTCTGACCTTAATGTTTACACTGAGTATTTTTGTCTTTATTTTTGGAAGGCACTGCTGACCAGTCTCATAAATCTCTGCATGTTATTAGTGTGTTTTCTTGAGACATTAGCTCTTAGAAGCATCTAAATATGTTGTGATTTTTGCATCAGCCTTGGACACTTAAAAACTGGGAAAAGCATTGAAATAGACATCTTAGATCTCTCTTATGGGAGTGTAAGGAGACTCCGAGACACAATTACAGCCGTAGGCTAAGTCATTACATGAGTCAAAGGCCACGTGGTGCTGCTCTCTGCTTGCAGGACACCTCTTCCATCTCCTGAAGTTAGCAAGTCTGGTCTATACCTGATGATGCTGCAAATTAGTAGTGTGTCTGTAAGGCCCTGAAAACCTCTGTGCAGACATCAGAAGTAGCACTTTCTGGAGTAGTGTTTTAAAACGTTCTCCTTTTTAAGCAGGACCGAGAGAGCTCCTTCAGCTATTTGCATTCATAGCCATGGTCAGGTTTTTAATGGGGACAGCCAGGCAGTCACTCAGTTATGAAGATATCAAGTGACCTAAATTACATTAGTTAGAAGAAAGAAATAGCTGAGGTTGGAATTCACTAAAATACCTTGAAATAACTACAGCAGGATTTGGATTAATTCTGATCAAATTACTAGTTTAATACTGTGGAATAAGTGGATATTTTTGGAGGCTGCAAAACTATTGTGCCTCACCCAGTGTTGAGAATCACAGAATCACATGATGTTAGGGATTGGAAGGGACCTCGAAAGATCGTTTGGAGCTGGTGGTTAAAACTCCTTGCTTGCGCACGAATCCAGTGTAAGTGCCTGAGCTCTTTGGCTAGCCACTGTCGTTATTCTGATGGCACATAACTACGTTTGTAGAGGCTAATGGCTACCATTTGCCTGCTTTGCATTTATTAAAATTAAAAACTAGTAAATAGGCTTTTAGCACATTTCTGTTCGATTACTGGAAGTCTTGGCAATCAGACGCCTCACTGGAGCAGGCTGCGTTGAAAGCAGCAGTGATTCCTTCTGTGTGAATTACAGGGCCTGCTGGCATTTAGCAGAAGGAGAATGAGCAAGGCTGGAGCAGAGCTGCGGCTGGAGCCAGGCTTTATGCTGAAAGGCAGAGCGTTTGGGCTCGCCCACAGATTTCCTGATGCCATATGATGAAGTGATGCATATTTGTGGGTGATGAAAGGAATAGACGTCTTTCTGCATTTGTTTTTGTTATCTATGGCTATTTTTGCTTTTGATCCATCATGGTACAGTAACCCAACCGATTTCACTACAGATCTCTCTCTAGCCTGGACAAGCACAGAACCCAGGCAAAGTGGTGGGGGTGTGTTTTAACCACTTGAATATCTTTGTGCTTTGGAGGAAATCACTAATAAAATACTGCGAGTGTGTCCTGTTCAGAATTGGAATCTAAAGCCAGACCTGGCTAGTGTGAAGACAAGATCACGGACTTCTACCATTTTAAACAAACTCACTGAGGGCTTTGTTGTGTATAGCCTGTTGGTCCAGGGTCTCATGTTTTCAAGTGTTTTCCTTCCTGCCTCGCTGAACACACAACCAGAATTATCTGCTTGGGTACAAAACCCCCTTCTCCTCCCGGAAAACCCCCACATGTATATTTGCTTGGTGTAAAGCTGACTGTTGATTGCTCTTCCCTAGGGAGTTGAAGTGCAAACAGATTATGTTCCGCTGCTGAATTCCCTCGCCATGTACGGCTGGCAGCTGACGTGTGTGCTTCCCACTCCAGTTGTGAAGACAAACAGGTAGGGAGCGGTGGGCTCTGCCTTTAGGACAAGGAAGCTGCTGAACAGGCACCAATCTGTACAAGTAATTCTTGGTGTGGTTAGCATGGGTTTCCGTGCATGCACACAGCATCTGCCCCTGCAGACCTGCTGCAGCTGCTCTCGGGTTTCTGAGCTGGGGCAGGAAGCACGTGTCTGGTGGGCAGGGTGCTGCATGCTACCACTATGGCTTCTTCAAGAATTGTCTGGGTATCTTTCTCTCTGTACACTCAGCTGCAAAATTCCTGCTCTGGAACTCCCAATAGTTCCTCTTAGAGCAAAGATAAAACCTGTGGTAATGTTCGCAGTGAGATGTCACCTATCTGAAGAAAAGAAAGCTGATTTTTAACTGATCTCTCTCTAATGCTGCTGATACACACAGACTAGCTGAGAACTACCATGGGGGATTGGACCAGATGATCTTTTGAGGTCCCTTCCAATCCCTAATGTTCTGTGTGATTCTGTGGTTATGATGTGAGATAGATGTTTCAGTGCTTGGGTAGCCTTGTTGGCACATCTCCCACCATCATGGAGATGGTGCTGCCTGAATTGTCACTGGTCAGGAACACATACCCCAGTATCATCAGTCATGAGGTTTTTTATCTGAAAAGATTAAAAAATAAGCCAAATATTTTTCTGACATCTAGATGAAGACTACTCCTACACATAAAAACCTAAAAAGTAAAGGCCATCTGTGCTGGGGGAAAAACACCTAAGTTTAAATGTAGGATTGACTAGAACACCCTGAGTATGGTTTGTAAACCCTTGCTCTTAAAGGCACATGTGGTTTTCTTTTTCTGCTGTCTCTCATTCATAACTTCAGTGACACCAATCAGATTGATGATGCACAAGGGGCCCCCAGTCTTGGTTGTGCCTCCTGCCTCACTGCTAGACCTGTAGGGAGCACCCACCCCATTCCCTGCAGGAGACAGGGCTAGAGGGAGGGACAGAGCACTTTGCTGTCACCAAGGTGTTTCTCCTTTTTTGCTCCAAACAATTTATTCTGCTAAAACATTCAGCAGAAGTGTGTCACAGGCTGACAGGTTCTGTCAGTCGCTTTTCTCCTCCCCTCCCCAGATACCAGACTGTTCAAAGACACTGAGGACAGGCAGTGTTTAGGTCATCCTTCATTTTGTTGTTCTTTGACCTACAGAAATAAATGACTGAGATGGAGTCTTGCTTTGAATGTTGCTGGATGTGAATTTAATTCATTCTCAGGAGTGCGCATTTGTTTCTTTTCAGGGAGGGGAATTTATCTACAAAGCAAATTGTATTTCTTCAGAGACCTTCCTTGCCCCAGAAAGCAAAGAAGAAAGAATCTAAGGTAAATAACCTTGAGTTCCCAGTTTCTTTGTGTTTTGTTGGAGGTATTTCAGTCTTGCTGTTGATTTCCTTAGAAGTAAAAACACTCAGTGGTTCTGTGCTACAGGAGCAAAATACAAGGAATTGAAATGTTTAGAGGAGAGAAACAGCTCAAATGATGTGAAAGCTGTTAGATCTCATCGCACAACAGAAGAGATGTGGATTTCTCTTTACAGCTGGGCCTTAAACCTCCCTATGTGACCTAAAAGTCTCTGCCTGCACTGCCTGCAAGGTGGAACCAGTACTGTTTTCTCTGGTTTTGTACTATTTAATTGCTTTCTCTTTCTTGCTATGTTTTTTGATAGATAGAACCCAGCACAGAGCAGCCTGGTCTTGGCTGGGGTTTCTATCTGTTAATGTTAAGGAATTCTGCTAGAACTTAACAAATAAGCAGCCCCCTGCCCCCAGCAAAATTCTCTGAGAAGGTAGCTGACAGCTAATGAAGTACGTGTGTGGATACACGCAGGTGTTCCCATCTCCATTTTCAAATGTGTATCCCACACCTGTCACAGTTGAGATATGGGGGCTGGCTTGAACTGGAAATGAGGAAGGGGCTGACTTTCATGTTGCCCTCAGATTGGACTTGTCCTTCCGGTGTGCAGAGGGATCAGAAAATCCAGGTGAAGTGTGGAAGGGATCTCTGAAACTACATGATGAAGAGGATACTAATTACTCCCAGCTTGTTTGGGTTCTAGCTCTGTGCACATAAGTGAGGACTGGCTGGCCAGACATTACCTGCAGGAGTGGTGTGTGTGAGGCCCTGCAGAGGCTGAGCTAGACTAGGAGATTGGAAACGCCAAACCAAGCTAAGCTCTAGGATTATTTAACCCAACATTTGAGATAATTACAGGTAGTTTTCCAGCTATTTTTCAGCCTGGTTCTGTGAAAGTCGTCCTTTAGATATAGTGGTGACCAGGAGAGTTTCTGAGCTGGACAAAGTAAGAGACAACTGCTGGGAACAGGATTATGCTTCAGGAGTTAGTCCCTCTCATTAGCAAAGCTGGAGCCAAGACTAGTCTGTGGATGTTTTCCAAAGCCCATCTTCCTTGTCTTAGTAGCTAGAGCACTTAAGGCCATGATCAAGGGGTTAGGGAGGTGTTGGGTGAGGGCTGGACTTGATGATCCTGGAGGTCCTTTCCAGCCTTGATGAATCTATGATTCTATCCCTTTGTCTTCAGCTGTTTAAAGGGATATGTGGATTTAATGGAAGGAGTGGGAACATGTGATAGAGTGTCATCAAACAGAGAAGATAGTTTGATACTGATTTCTTCTAAGAACAAGTTCATACCATCCAGATGACTCAAAACTTTTTCATTTGGGGATATAAAAACTTACTTAACATTGTCTGGTTGGCAACACAAAGTGTTTACTTGTTGGCAGTGCTAAATACACAGACAGATTTGAGGGCAGCAGGCACTACAGCACATTTTCATACCAAAGGTCAAGGAAGAACGGGCTACATTGATTTTTAGTTACATAAAGATGTCTAAGACTGATTCAGTGTCTGGAAGCGCTTGTTGTGAGTCACATCAAAGACGCCAAACCTAGGATTTGATTATGTTTCCGAATATTCTGCATGTACATCACAGGCTTTCAGGAGTTTTGGCACTTGTGATAGGGCATGACTGGAATATTTAGAGTTAACCCCTCAGGGGAGGGAAACAGGCTGGTAAGATTAGAAGGACACTGCAGTGTAGGGAACCAGTCTCTCTCCACACATACCCACCCACTAGTTGCTGTTCAGTTCAGGCAGAGGAACAGAAAGGTAAACATGCAAGGAGTGGTGGAACTTAATTATCTCTTCGGCAAGACAGAAATTCTCTGTGCAGTATTTGGTCAGCGATGAGCTGATCCTGTTCTCTCACTCAATGCAATGTGTCAGTACAGGTTGGGGGACGATCTGCTGGAGAGGGTTCTTGGAATTCTTGTGGACAATAAGTTCTCCTCCATGGAACAGCACTGTGCTCTTGTGGTCAAGAAGGCCATTGGAATCTTGGGATGGATCAAAAAGAGTATGTCCAGCAGATCAAAGGAGCTTCTTCTCCCTCTCTATTCTGGCCTACTGAGGCCACATCTGGAATATTGTGTCCAGTTCTGGGCTACCTGGTTCAAGAGGGATAGAGACTTGATTGAGAGAGTTCAGCAGAGGGCCATGAGGATGATCAGGGGACTAGAGCCACCTGCCTTGTGAGGAGAGATTGAGAGACCTGGGACTTCCCAGCTTGGGGAGGAGAAGGTTACGAGGGCACTTAATCACTGCCTATAAATCCATGAGGGCTGGGTGTCAAGAAGAAAGAGACAATCTCCTTTCACTTGTGCCCTGTGATAGGACAGGGGATGTCAGTTGGAGCACAGGAAGTTCCATCTCAATATGAGAAAAAACTTCTTTACTGACAGAGCACTGGAAGGGGCTGCCCAGGGAGGTTGCAGAGTCTCCTTCTCTGGAGAAGACTGGATGCATTTCGTTGTAAACTGTCTTAGATTCTATGATCCTACTCGAGCAGGGGGGTTGGACTCGATGACCCCTGGAGGTCCCTTCCAGCCCCTAAGGATCTGGGTATCAGCATATCCAGGAGCAATGCTTATTTCAGCAGGACCTGGCTGTGTGCGTTCTTGTGACCTGCTGTATAAACGCCTGACCACATATATGTGCGTTTGCATATCAGCATAGTCTCCTGCATCGTGATCTTAACCAAATGCAGGGCCTTGATCTGATCTTAACCTTCTGTCAAAGAGAGCACTAGATTAAAGGGGACGTGTGGGTGCCCAGCCCTTCTGCTAATGCAGGAGGAAAACATGCAGGTGTCTCTGAATTTTAAACAGTTGAACTGTAGAACTGAGATGTTCTCTTTCTTCTTTCTCTACATTGTAATGATGTTTAAGATACCTTCCTCTGAGCAAAACCAGGAAGAATCTTGTGAAAGCCAGTGTCTCTCTTTTTGGGGGTTTTTTTTTCTTCTTTTTGATGTTAAGTTCTGGCTGGCAGGAGGAAAGAGTATTGCTGCGTCTTTGTAATCTAATAAACTGAATAGATTTTGAATGCCTTTTTGATTAAAGAATAAATAGCTAGATCAAAAATTTATGAACACAATTCCTTCATTTGACCAGTGTAGCACAGACTGGGTTGCACTGGAGGAAATGGCTTTTGGACCACAGTTGAATTTGCTGACTGCCCTGATGAGATTATTTATGGCACCTAAACATCGCCTCCTAACCCAATCCTTAGTTGCCATCAGCGTGGGCATGGCTGACAAAATCATAGAATCATGGAATGATGGAGGTTGGAAAGGACCTCCAAGATCATCAGGCTCCAACTGCTGAATCATAGAATTTATTGTGTCAGAACGGACCTCTAAAGGTCATCCAGTCCAACCTCCTGCAACAAGCAGGGACATCTCTAGAATAGATTGCTCAGAGCCCCATCAAGCCTGACCTTGAATGTCTCCAGGGACGGGGCTTTTCAAGGTACTGGTGGTTCCCCTCATTTCCCTTTTATTTCGTTAGTTAGTAGTAGTTAAAACAGTGCTTCTGCAGTGGTGGCAGTGCTGAGTCTTGCGGTGAGTGCTGCAAGAGGCAGCCTCAGGCTTTCTCATCAAAAACCAGCCATACAAAGGGATCAGAGTATTTAGGGTTTGGGTACGGTCTCCGGTGTGAGTGCTGCTGCTAACCTGTGACAAATACTGGAGTAACCCCACAGGGTTGCTTCCTCCATCTGCCTCTGTGCAGGGTTGCATGTTCCTGTTTTGCCCACAGCACAGGTTGGTGCCAGGGTGCTCAGCAGTGACGCAGTGTGTGGTGAGGAACCCACAGGACACAGGGGGCAGCAGAAGCAGGATGTGCCACAGCTGCTTCTCTCTGTGTACTACACACATAGGTGCAGGCACAAATGGTCTTGAGGCACCAAATCTAGTCAGGCAGGATTTTCTCCATTTTAGGTCTTTTTGGTCAAACTAGGCTTGAATTTCAATAATAAAACTGTTTCTACTCAGGGAAGTAAATGTCCCCTGTGAGACATTCAGGCACTGGAATGGGCTGCCTAGGGTGGTGGTTGAGTCACCATCCCGGGACAAGTTTAAAAGACGCTTAGATGTGGTGTTGGAGGATCTGGTTTAGGGATGAACTTGTAGAGTAGGGTTGATGGTTGAACAATGGGCTTTTCCAACCTGAATGATTCTATGAGATTGTCTCTAATGTTTGGATCTGTTATTTGTAGTTTCACTGGAGGTTCTCCAAAGAAGATGTGCACAACAAACACACCAAGAACTCCACCAAGTCTAAATCAAGTTCTAGGAAAAAGCAAATGGCGGAGGAGAAGCAGGATTTTGAAGACACGGAGAACACAAGAAACTTAGAAGAGAAACAGAGATCAACAGAAGTCAAGCTTGATGCAGAACTGGATGATGTCATAGACTTGGGAGATGAGGTGGCTGGCACCAGTGACCCAGATCCCCATCATGACAGGGTGTCAGAAGAAACCTGTCCGGCCACTTGCAACACTGATGACAATGATGTGCAGGTCTGCCTCAGCCAGAGCACATCTGGCTGCTGTGTGGATCAGGGAACCGAGGCAGGAGACTGTGCTCTGGGATCGGACAGCTGTGCCGGCAGCGATGGGGCAGTGGATGGCTCCTGTGAATAGGACGCAGCTTTCAAGGATCCTGTGAGGTGCTGGTATTTGTGCCCAGAGGAAAGAACAGGTTTTGCTAATCACCATCGCAAACCCCTTTGCTCAGTTCAGCATTTCTTTGCCATTGTACTCGCTCTGCTCCTTAGCAAACTGATGTCCTGATGTTTTAAAGGAACTACAGGGCCAGAGATTTTTAACCCACAGAAACTAGCTGCAAAATCCTGCCCACTGAGCAGAGTGGGAAATGCCCTGCGCTATCTCCTAGAGCTGCGCTTCAGTTAAAACATGGGGACAGAAAACACAGCCGGGTTTTTTTCCTAAGGTGACCAACCTTAGCCAACTAGGTTTGTGTCTGGGTCAGGGCAACTGCTCCACGCGATCAGAACTGCCTCTGTAACACCTTCTCGTCCACGTACCTTTTGCTGGAGAGGTTATGGTGCCGTGTGTTGTCATTAAGTTGTACTGTCATGAAAAGGGTATTTGGGCTTAAACAGGCCACCGTAGGAAAGCTCAGGCAGGACGGCTGTTCCCTGTATTTATCCCCAGTAGCTGCCTGGCTGACGATACTCTCTTCTGAACTTCAGCTAACTCCTGCAGATTATTAAACAATGAGCAAGTCAAGTCCCTGTTTCAGGCAAACGGATAAACAAACTCCACGGGAAATCTGTGTGGGGCAGGTGATTAAAGCAGTTCCCTGTTTGCTTGCGTTGATGTTCTCTTTGCCAGTCAACGGTTCATCAATAGTTGCAGGGCCACCAGAAGACAGGAAAGCAGGGAGCAAAAAGCAGTTCAAATGTAGTTTTTCAGTGGCTGCCTTCACCGAAATTGGGATTAGATTTGCCGTCAGGGGATTCCGCACCTCTTCCTTACTGGTGGAAAGTATCTTGTGGAAAAGAACTGAAAGTGCAGACGGATATCAAAGGTCAGTGGGCAACAAGGGTCACTAGACGACCTTACACCTTCAGGGAGGTTGGGTTTTTTATACAAGTGACCGATTTTGTGAGCAATACCCAACAGAACCCTGTACAACTGCTAACGTTTGACTGTCTGGAGCTACATTAAAAACATTTACAAGTGAACGTACACGTGTGACACAGTCTCTGTACCAGAGCTCTCCAAGCGCTTCATCCTTCTCTGAAGATGTTTAAAGTCCACCTGGACGTGTTCCTGTGCAACTTGATCTAGGTGATCCTGCTGTGGCAGGGAAATGGTCTTTTGAGGTCCCTTCCAATCCCTAATGTTCTGTTATTCTTGAAAATGTGGGAAGTATTTGTTTTTCTCTTCTTAACTGCCTTCATCCCTTTTTAGCAGCAGTCAAGTGATCTGGTAAGAAGGTGGGAAACACACTCTGAGTTCCTCTGCTTTTGTTTTTCTAAAGCAAGAGCTCTGTAAGTGATTTGATGGGTTTTTTTTCCCCTTGACTGACTTGTGCCTGGTAATTTTCTTTCAGTCTTCAAATCAAAATGCTGTACAAAGAGCTACCTTCTGTATCAAACCTGCACCTAGAGTGGTTCAAAAGCATCTTCCACGCCCGAAAATTAAACAGTTGGCAGAGCATTGCAGAGAAGGGAGAAATTCTACTACTTTGAATATTCATCTAACTGGGACAAGGGCACTCAAGTTTAAACTGTTTCATTTCTCACACAGAAAGCACAGCGGTGAGTTTTTTTTCATTGATTAAAGAGTCTTAGATTTTTAATTCAGTGGTTTAGCCACAGGACTATAAGTAACTTCAGTTAGTTTGTTCTGCTCCTTGAAATTAGACTGGAGTTCCAGTGGGCTCAAAAAGAACTTGTTTTAGTTGTTCTACATAAATTTGAAGTACCTGTTTGCATATCAGATCCTTCTACTGATGGTTTATGTTTCAAGGACCAGCTTTGTATTGGTCTCGTTGAAAAAGTCACTATATTTAATGAACATTTCACTAGTAGAAAGTGTTGTGGTAGAAAACCTTCTAGATCTTTTGAACAGAAAGCTTTTATCAGAGTGTGATTTGACCTTGTTTTAACTGCATCCCAACTGCTAACGAAAAATAAAGGTCATGAGGAGATCTCTTATTTGTGGTACTTGCACAACTGCCAGTAATCTGGTCCCAGAAGGAGGGACCTGGGGTTTCTCTGTGGCGATGGAGGGAAGTTCCTTACTTCTGAGTTAGCTGTAGTTACTGGTGATAGAGAACTGCTTGGGTTTTGACAGAGCATGGAAGGGCCTCTGAGGAAGTTGCACTTAAAGCTTGACTTCAGATTTGTTCCTGTAAGTGCTGGAGTGGGTTGGGAAGTTTCAAAGAGAACTTTAATGGGTCACTTCAGTTTAAAAAGGGCAAGTGGTTTTAGTCTTACAGTCACACACTCCATCTGAGCTTGTGACTTTGAATTACCTAGCGTTAACTCTGAGTTAGTTTGGCTGTTGGATGTTCACTGTCTCAGTGACAGTGAGAATGCTCTGAGAGAAACTGAGAGAGCTTGGATCACCTTATAGGCAGATGTCAGAGGAGTGGTGTGGGCTTGGGGTGCAGCAACAGAGGCCCTGCAGCTGTTACTTGCCTTTGCCATTTTGTGCTTGAAAAAGCCAGACCACCAGAGTGGCCAAGGAAGTGAAAGCAGGCAGTCATCAACTTATCTGAAGCCTGAATGGAGAAGAGAAAGGGCTAGGTTAGACCTTAACTCCTGTATCTCTGAACCTGAGCAACGCAGGGAAATGCCAATGGTGGCAAGACCACAAGTGAGAGAGGCTGAAATGGGCATTTGGCTGCAGGGGTACAGCCCCTAATGGTGGGAGGGCTGGGCTCAGTCTGAACTTCTCACGCAGAGAGGCCACAGCTACCATGAGCCACCAGCTCCATAGCTGTTTATCAATACCATCTGAAGGTGGAGAGGGAAGATGGATCCCTTCCTTTCCCACAGAGAGCCCAACCTATTTTTAAGCCCAGCCTACTTTTTCCCCCAAAGTAGGCAGAATCACATAAGGATGCAAACTACCTTTACTGTACCTCTCCGTTAAGGGGACATTTGTGAGCACTGCTGGCAGGCTGAGGGAAGGAGCTGAAGGGTTGTGCTACTGCATGATCCCGATGCTGGCCAGTGACAGTGACTCACATTTCGGTGTTATTTGAACATGAACCCACCCTAGTTAGACCAACAAAACTCTACTTGTGTAGACCAGTTCCAAGAATTGTCTGAGTATGTGGGCTACTCCATCAGGAGGAGATGGGCATGGGGGTGCTCAGAGCAAGTGGCCATCTGAACATGGCAGTTGTTAAATTGAATGAGTTCAGAGGGTAAATTCTGTAGGGATATATTTTATAGAGAATGGGCATGTGAGCAATCCCAGCTGTGTGAACTTAGCCAGAGTCTGAGCTAAGGGCTTTGGAGCCTGCTTAGAGAGTTTCTCAAGGTCAGCGATGTGCAGGTCTGTGAGAGAGCTGGCACGTAGAAGAAAAACAACAGGTTGTGGAATGAAAACTAACTATCACACCAACAGTGCGTGGCCAGACGTACTTAACCAATGGCAGTAGCTTTTAAGACAGGTGGACAGATGTGTTGTACCAGTCAGCAGTGCACATGTATTGCATGGACCGCCCGGCTGTGTATAAAAGGGCCAGTCTGATGCTTAATAAACAGCATTCGCTTGATCATGTTGATCGTCTCGCATCTGTCCATTTCGTACTCCTGGGAAAAATCCAGCTCAGACAAGGGAAGAAATGGCAAAGGCTGAATTAAATAAAGGACAGAAAAGGGAAATTGTATTGAAACAAATTTTGTATTTCTAGATGTCAGGAAGAAATTCTTCATGAAAAGAGTGGTCAGGTACTGGAATGGGCTGCCCAGGGTGGTGGTTGAGTCCCCATCCCTGGATGAGTTTACAAGTCACTTAGATGTAGTGTTGGGGGATCTGGTTTAGGGGTGAACTTGTAGAGTAGGGTTGATAGTTGGACTGATGATCCCAGGGGTCTTTTCCAGCGTCTATGATTCTATGAAACAGTGAGGGTAGAGAGGTAGAAGTAAGACAGGTAAGAAGCACCAAGTGTTGAAGCATCACAATGAAAATAGTTTAGGTAGAGTTCAGGAGGGGTTAAATCATTTGATTTGTCTGGAAATTCATCTTGTATAACTTCTTTGATTATTGGATCTTAGCACTGGAGAACAGTGGAATTGAAATGGCTCAGAGTGGCTGTAACATAAGCATGGGAATGGAGCTGAGTACAAACCAACTCACCACTTGTATTTAAAATGTGGTTCCTGTCGCAGCCTCAGTTTCTGAGGTGAGCAGGGCAAGGGCTCTGCGTCTGGATAACCTGCTTGCTCTTTGTAGTTGCTGTGACTGTAGGTTTGCCTTAGGGAGCCAATTATAGGGCAGCAGTAAAGCACAATCAGCTTTTCATGCAGAAATTTCTTCCTCCCAGAGCCAAGGGGTATAAGAAGAGCAGATACTAATTTCTTCCTGATAAATGCTTCTAAAAGTATGAGCAGTGCTAGCCAACAATACCAGCACACCTCTGAATTACGAGCTGTAAGATGCAATTCTTATGTCTCCAAGGCAGTTAGTGGAGATGTGCTTCTGGCTTTAAAAGGCGATTCCTGCCAAAGCCTCCATCAGCAGAGAGGTGCCTGTGGTGCTGGATGTGGCAGCCGACTCTAATCAGTTCCTTACCAATCCGCTGGAGGGGAAAAAAGGCTTTTCAATTCAAGTGCTTTCTTTTAGTCACTCTAAAAGCA
Organism: Phoeniculus purpureus; assembly: GCA_028565055.1. Taxonomy (NCBI): domain Eukaryota; kingdom Metazoa; phylum Chordata; class Aves; order Bucerotiformes; family Phoeniculidae; genus Phoeniculus; species Phoeniculus purpureus. The sequence continues at coordinate 3,532 of JAOXOE010058901.1, read as the reverse complement.
CCCTAATACCTAAAATGATGGTGTGATAACTGAACAGCCACTTTGTCCAGTTAATTAATGCAAATCCTGTTGGATTAGTTAATATTCATTGTACCAGCAACCTGCTAAAATAACTGTCCCAGGAAGAAGATTCAGCCTAATTAGGCTGTAACACCAGGTAAGTCACAAACCATCTCACAGTCCAGCACAGAGCCACAAAGATGATGAAGGGAGTGGAACATTTCCCTGATGAGGAAAGGCTGAGGGAGCTGGGTCTCTTTAGCTTAGAGGAGACTGAGGGGTGACCTCATTAATGTTTATAAATATGGAAAGGTGGGTGTCAGGATGGAGCCAGGCTCTGCTCAGTGGCATCTAATGATAGGACAAGTGGCAAGGAGTGTAAGCTGGAACAGAGGAGTTTCCACATCAGTATAAGGAACTTGTTCCCAGTGAGGGTGACAGAGCACTGGAAGGGGCTGCTCAGGGGGGGTTGTGGAGTCTCCTTCTCTGGAGACGTTTAAACCCACTTGGATATGTTCCTGTGTGACTGGATGTAGGGGATCCTGCTGTGGCCGGGGGATTGGACTGGATGACCTTTCGAGGTCCCTTCCGATCCCCAATGTTCTGTGATTCTGTGACACGTCTCAAGCCTCTTGTTTTGTGGCAATAAGAAAGTCTCACTGTGTTTTTAATCCTTAGGTTGCTCCTTAGCTGATGAGACAGATAATTTCTAAGATTACAAGTGATGATTCAATAAGGTGATGAGACTATTGCTCCAACTCCGTAGCTGCTGAACAGCAAGAGTTCCTCTCTGTTCCCACCACGGTAGGCTGCCACCACATTAATTAATCATTTGCAGACCATATGATTTTGAAGCTTCATTTCTTTGGGCTTTCTCGCCAGCTGTGCTGGATTCAGATCCAGTTAACAGCCTTTAAGGTGAAAGTGATGTTTCACTACAAGATCATTAAACTCTAGAAAGAATTCCAAAAGATTAAGTGTCAGCAGGCCAAGGCTACAGAGGAAGGGGATGTGAACAACGATCCTGGCTTTCCCACTCAGCAAAGCCTTTTATTACTGTTACCCAGATTATGGAATAGGATTATGGTGAAGGTGTTCTGTGCCCTGTGGCAGGAGCTTCTCGTTAACAGGTTCAGCTATTGAGATGTGGCCTCCCTTGCCCCACAGCAGTAAGTCTGAGCGTAACAGGGGCTGACAGAAGGAGGTTAGAGGGAAAAGAGGGTGATTATAGATGTAAAGGGGTTTGAAATTACTTTTGTTAAATGGATGTTTTGGTGCAAGTCTGGGGAGTGGTTTGTGAAGGAAACTGAAGGAAGAAAGTGCATTAAGGGGAAAAAAGGATCAACACATTTCTAATCCACTTGATGTAAAAGTCATAAGAAAAACATTTAGACATTGAAGCTTCTCAGTATTTTTAGCATTATACTGTTAGAAGATGCTGGAGCCCAGTGAATGGGCTTTATGGGGTTTATTTTAGGGCACTGCTGCTTCACAATAGCAATATATTAGATATTTCTGGGGAAAAACCCCCTGCTTCCTCCAAGCATCAAGCTCCAACTTGTCGAGTGTGATCTTTGTGAGCAGAAAAGCCCCCTGGTTTTATTTGGTGTGACAAGGGCCCTGCCCTATTTACATTCTAGAGTGAACAAACAAGGAACCGTCCCCTGCAATAGGGGTTCTCAGAAAGAATCTTCCTCTCATTTGAGGAGGAGGAGGGGATTTGATGAGACATACCCTCTGGGTCTGTGGTGATGGCTGAGGGGACAAGTCACTTCAACTTGTGCATGGTGGCACCTGCTACAGCACATACCTCAGTAGAGGAGGCTGCAGGCACCAGAGGATGAGAGCTTACAGGCAAACCCCTCATCATCCTCCTGTCCCCAGAAGGCAACTCTTTAAGTCCATCCTCACAGAGTCATCTCTTCCAGATGGAAAATAGAGACACTTCCCTTAAGTTTTTTCTGTGCTGCGGTGCCAGGGATTTTTTTTCTCTGTGACTCTCAGAAGGCCCTGGGATTATTTGAGATGCTCAAATTCTGCAGCAGTTTCAGCAGGAGTCTCATGCTGCTTTCAGAGCAAGGGCTTGGAAATCCCTTAGGTTCAGCTGTCTCACCAGTGAATGTAGGAAGGTAGGTACCCTACAAGTCATAAAACATCAGACACTGATAAGAAGAGGTTAAACTCAGCATACTGAAGCTGGAATAACTTCTTGGGAGAGAACTGCAGCTGGGCAGGAGGCCTTTGTAGCTGAGCACGGGGAAGTTCTACTTGAAAAATCAACTGCTTCACGCCAATAGTTCTGCTGCAGGCTGGAAACAGGGTGATGGGACTGGCATCTTTGCAACCTCCATATAAGGCAGAGCAGGAAGCTGATGGCAAAAAACTCACTATATTCTCTATTATTTCATTATAATGAAAAGAGCTGCTAGCAAAGAGAAGGCCACCACTATTTTAATTATTAAAAATACTACATTTTTAATGAAATATTAGAAATGTTAAATGTTCCTTATTGAGCTCTTCAAACATACAACAGGAATCTCTGCCACTTAAGGACTTGAACTATCTATACAGGGAGCTAACCAACTCATGATGGCCTTTTTGCTGGTCTGGCAATTTCAGTGATGGTGTCTTCTATGAGTCAGGGGAAGAAGCTTCATTCAGTCAGGGCTGAGGTGTCAGCCAGTACACAAGCAGTGCACTCACAACTTGTAAAAGCAAACTTCCCAGAGGCTTATTTCTAGGACTGGCATGTTCTAGAGTCCCCTAAAATGGTGTCACAGCAGGGTTACAGCGCTCCTGTCTCAGCTGTGACTGCCCACTGCTACTCCGAGGCCAAGGCACGTGTGAGCACAAGCTGGATGGGCTACCTCAGCGCCATCAAGGGACACAGGTTCAAATGAGTCACTCGGTACAGCTCTGCCAGGGGCTTAACAGAGCTCTCAGCCCTTGTACAGTCAACACTTCTAACTCAGGTTAGAATGCTGCTATGAAAAAACATCTCTTGCTGTGAACACAGCTGACTGACAACAGAAAAGCTGGGTTTTTTCCTTTTAACAAGAAGGGGCAAGAGAAGGAAGTCACACCACTCTACTGCTATACAAAAATGCATTTATTCCATAGAACCAGGAAGGCAGAGCGTTGACTCCTGAGGACAACAGTCTGGAGCAGATTTGAAGTTGTGGCCTGAATTATTTATTACAAACTGACCTGGCACTGCTGCGTAACTTACCCTCTACGACCGCTGAAGCGGGCACTGGAAGGCTTCTAAAAGGTGACTAACAAGAGTGTGAAGTGAAAATAAGCTGTAAAGAAGTAAACGAATCACGAGAAATATCAGAACTGTTAATGTCTTTAATATAAAATCAATTTCCTCCCCCCCAAAGCACCAGCTTTGACACTGAGGTCCAGGTGTATTACAGTTAAATTAAAGGATCATCACTGAGGACATCTTAAGGAACAACTAAAGGAAGAAGTTAATCGGCTTAGAAATATCAGAGAATCCGAAGATGAGATAGACAGGTGGTACCAGGCT
>JAOXOE010058833.1:0-32602 GCA_028565055.1 Phoeniculus purpureus | reverse complement strand
AAGACTGAAAGAGCTGGGGCTCTTTAGTTTGAAGAAGAGGAAGCTGAGAGGAGACCTCATCACTCTCTACAACTACCGGAAAGAACATTATGGAGAGATTTGATCCTAGTCTCTTTTCACAAGCAATTAGTGATAGAACCAGAGGTGATGGGTTCAAGTTACAACAGGTTTAAACAGGTTTAAACTGGATATTAGGAAGAATTTTTCACAGAAAGAGTGGTCAGGCTGGATGTGTATAGAAGAGACATTCTGGAATATTAGAAGACATTTAGAAGAGACATTCCGGAATACGGTTTAGGGGTGAACTTGTAAGGTAGGGTAGATGACTGGACTCAATGACCCCAGGGGTCTTTTCCAACCAGAGTGATTCTGTGATTCTGGAACTGAGGGGCCCAGAATTGGACACAATATTCCAGATGTGGTCTCACCAGAGCAGACTAGAGGGGAAGGACTTTTGTCTCTTCTTCAGACTGTTTCCAGGATGACCTGGCAGGAGACTAAACGGAGCTGCTGAACAGCTACAGCAGACAGCTGCACAGCAGTGCTGGCGCTGTACTGTCTCCTCTACCCCACAGCCCTGAGTTTGGGGGTCAGCACTGGGACAGACGATGTGGCTGCTCCATCATTTTATTTCTGCATTCCTGAAATCTCCCTGTGCTTGCACAGCTGTGCCACAACAAACTATGGAGCTACACCATAGCTTGTTGTGGCACCATACACCATACAGGGAGGAGAAGCTTGGCCAGTTGTTCTGACTGTGTTGTTCATATTCTGCTTGATATTTTGCCATGATGTGCCCAGCATTGCATGAAGAGTATATAGTATCTTCCTAATTACATACCACTAAATATTAATTGATAGAGTAAATTATTTATTATGCCTTCAGTGTTCCTGGCCTTAGCAAAGATGATAAACAACAACACCTACAGGATCACTATATCTGCAGCCTGGTATGCCAAATCACAGTAATGGCTTATTTTAAAATCTGATTTGTATGCACACAACTGTGAATGGGCTGTTAACCTAAGAGGGCTTTGCCTCTCTGCTTAACAGATTTGGAAGCAGTAAGGCAACTCCTGTAGTCTTCCACTGGTACAAGTTAAAAGCCTAATTTTAATGAGGTTTTTTCAATAAAGCTTTCAAATGTGCATACTTTACAAAATAAAAATTGAAATGATTTGCAAATATTTCACAGTAACATTAGTCCCCAGCTGGTTTGCCTGTTGTTTGCACTTTCTCTGCAGTCTTCCTACCATAATTCACTTGAAATCCAGGACGAAGGTAGCTACGCATTCCAACCCAAGTGTGAATTTGTTTTTAAGATATTCATAGCTACCAGAACCCGTGTTTTGTGGAAATTACATTAATTGCTTTCTAAATTTAGCTTTAGCGAAGAAATAATTTTCAACACCTGTTCAAACATTTGACATTTTGAAAAGTAGGAGCTATGTTCTGTCATAAATAACATCCTTAACACCAGGACAATATTATTCAAATCAAGACAAAGCACAGGGGTTGGACAAGAGCAATCACCTCAATTCATGGGCAAAATAAAAAGTGTTTAGAAAAATCTAAAAAAGGCAGTATCAACTCTGTTTTCTGCATGCCTTACAAACAAGGTTACGAGAAACCAGATCTCAATGAAATTGTCTGAGCACTACTGAAGTCTTAATTCTGAATTTTAGGTGGAATAGCCTTGAGGCCATATTCAATATAATGCATCTTATAGTCCTCAAAGTGCAGAATCCAGGCCCTTGCTTCATCGAGGAGCTAGCCTGGGATGAGGAAACAAAGTGGGAGTTACATAGCATGTGGTGCTATGTCAGCACTTTTCCCTCCTTAAGTGAAGTGATGCTTCACTGCTCTTGGTGCAGTTTTCTTGTCATGTCCTTGTCCCCATTAGAATAGCATTCCTTTAGAGACCACAGTATCGGGTACTATAAGGAGAACACCTCTGAATAGCCTTGCCCTATTTTGATCAAAACATCGTAAGAGTGAATCAGCTCAGGAATCTGGCTTTAAAACCCTCTGCTCTTTCAAAGAAGTATTTAAAAGAGGTTTTATTGAAAAGACAGGCACTTGCACTGGAGATTTAGATTTAATTAGAGCAGTATTGGCAGGTGTTTGAGCTACTTCATGTATAAATCACCAAAGATGGATTGCATGAGTGATGCTGCAATGTCACTGTAACATATGGATACTTTATCCTAAGGATGTGTAGGTTTGTGCACTTATTTTATCTTCAGTTTCCATAGCTATAAGATGTGTTTGTGTTTTAAATGATCTCATTTTCACTTGATGTTTACTTGGCATTCACTTTGATGTCAACTCTTTTACTGTCTTTCAAATTACACGCACTCCAAGGAATTAAACGCTCACTTTGGCATTTTAAAATGTTTAAATAACATGTGAAATAACTGCTTCAAGAAACACTAACTCTTTCAACTTGTCTTTGCAGCTGTAGCTGCCAGAGTATATCAGAGCTATAAAAAGCACAAAACCTGTGCAAGTCTAAATGTACACAAATATTCTGTATGGAACATAATATAGTTTAAACAAAGAAAATAAATCAATATTTTAACTATTAACTATTGAAAAAGTACAAATTGAGAGAACTACTTTAATTTGGAATGTATCAGTATGGTGCATAGGAATTTTACCTCTTTCATCTTCTCTTTTGGAAATTTTTTCTGTCTTCCTCACTTTGACAACCAGTACAGGCTGCCCAGGGAGGCTGTATTGTCTCCTTCTTCAGAGACAATCAAAACCCACCTGGATACGTTCCTGTGTGTCTTATTGTAGATGATCCTGCTCTAGCAGGAGAGTTGGACTAGATGATCTTTCAAGGTCCCTTCCAACCTCTAACATTCTGTGATAATTACACTTATTCATGCAGAGAACACTCTGTATTCTACCTCACCTTAAAGAACTACAATTACCTGGAAACATAAAACCAGGGTGGTTTGGCCCTGGCTGGAGGCCAGGTATGCACCAAAGCTTCTGTATCATTCCCCCTTCTTGGACGGATAGGGAAAGGAAAACATGACAAGATACTAGCAGGTCAAGACAAGACCAGTTTAAGGCAAAAGCTAAAGGCAGCACACAAGATTATTTTCTACCTCACATCAGCAGGCGATCTTCAGCCCCTTTCCTGCGAAGCAGAGCTTCAATACACATAGCAGTTCCTCTTGAGGACAAAATACCATGGACAAATGTTCTGCCTGCCACTTTCCTTCTTACCCCTTGTTTTTGTATCTGGGCTGATGCCGTGTGATTTGGAATATCCCTGTGGTCAGTCTGGGTTAGCTGAGGCAGCCCATCCCTCTGCCCTCCTCAGTTGGGGAGAATGTTAGGAAAGAAAAAAGCCCTGCTCAGCTGCAGCTAAAACACTGGGGTATGATCAGCATCCCTTCAGCTACCACTACATGGGAGCGATGGCATGGGGAGGACCAGGTCCCTCTCAGCCAAAACTAATACTATTACCATGCTATTTAACGAAATGATGTAGATCAGATTGATTTGGCTGGTATTTCATCCAGACAAACTCCTGTTTCCTTTGATTTTGTGTTTACATGCTCCTCATACACCTCCATAATCCCATAACATCTTCTTTTTTTTCCAGCTCATCTCTCAGTTCAACACCCCACTCAGCAGAAGTGCTGGTTCTGTTTCCATGACCTTCTTTTCCTCTCTCACACACATTTATCCCACTACTGGTCATCAAAACATTCACGAGACTTCAGTAAAACTTGGCTAGGAAGTTCACTTTATCAAAAGGAAGGCCAAAGAGTGGGCAGATGTGGAAAGAGACAGACAAATGGACAGTGTAATTGCAGAAGATGTGTTTGTTTAGGAAACGAGGCTAAAAGGCATTTATATTTTTAATGACTACAGCAAGTAGAACTTTAAGGGCATGTCGATGCTCTATCAGTGCATCTGCTATTACTTTTAGTGAAAAATGTGTAGTATAAGGAAGAAAACACTAAGAGAAAGATACTGCTAAGAGATAAGCACTCTCTTCTTGCACACCATTTCCTCAGTGTCAGCTGGTACAATAGGAGATGTGCCTCAGGATGAGTTATTTATTTATTTATTAAATCTTGGCGCTGGATCTGTCATGACTGATTTGATACGTAGTGAACAAAATAAATAGCAAAGATCACAGAATTGCAGAATTGTTTGGGTTGAAAGAGACCATAAACATCACTGAGCCTAACTATTGAGTGAACATTGCCAGTTTGGCACTAAATTATGATTCTAAGCACCACCATACGTCTTTTAAATACCTCCGGGGGTTGAGACTCTGCAATTTCTCACTGCAGCCTGTTCTAATGCTTCAAAACCCCCTCGGTGAATGAATTTTTTCTAATATTCAAACTAAACCTCCCTGGTGCAGCTTGAGGCTATTTTCTTTCCTCCTTTCCTTTGTTACTAAGGATAAGACACCAACCCCCACTCCACTACAACCTCCTTTCAGGTAATTATAGAAGGCCATAAAGTCTCTCCTCGGTCTCATTTTCTCCAAGCTAAATAACCTCAGCTTCCTCAGATGTTACTCATAGGATTTGTGCTCTGGACTCTTCACTGGCTTTGTTGCTCTTCTTTGGACATGCTCCAGCACCTCCATGTCCTTCTTGCAGTATGATGCCCAAAACTACTAAAGGTGCAGCCTCACCAGGGCTGAATACAGTGGGACACCCACTTCTCTACTCCTGCAGACCACACAATTTATGATACAAAGCAGAATGCTGTTGGCAATAAGTTAACACAATCAGTTACTTCAAGGTCTCCATGGTCTTCAGCATCTATGATTTTACCCACTGTACTAATGTTTCTGCTAACTGAGATTAGCATGAGCTAATTTATGTCAGCTAACTCATGCTAGCCTTGTTTTAATGCTAGCTTATGTCTTCTAGATCTTTCAAGCCGCCTCAATGATGCACGTCTTAAATTAGAGTACCCACAAGAAAACTTCAGGCAGAGATTGAGTTTAGAGGTCCTGTGCAAATGCTTAACCTTACTTACAAACAGTAGGGAGAACAGCATTTCCCCAGACACAGCAGACACAGTATTTTTCTCCTAAGTTGCTATAAAAATGACTGACTTGTTCTTAAGTGTTTTCTTTGACTGAGCAGATTAAAAAACTGAAAGACCTTTTCCATACAAATGCCCTTGTCTCGGATTTTTGTAAAATATTTACTTCAGCTTTAAGGACTATCATTTTTGTAATTTCCATTGTTGAGAAAAACTTAATGGAGCTGCTTCTCTTCCACAGAGGCACCGTGTGAAATTCTCTTACTATTCTCTTACTCTGTTTATGCAAACCTCAAACCAGCCCTACAATTTCTGTATGTCAAAGACTACTTTTGTTTTCTCTTTTCTTCCTTCTCCAAGACAAAGAGATGTTTTCACTTAGGCTTTCTTTTTCCAAGTGTCAGGCTTTGATGTGACTGGGCCCCTCAGTTCCAGAAGGACAAAGAACTGCTGGAAAGGGTTCCATGCAGAGCTACAAAGATGATGGAGTAGAACATGTCCCTTATGAGGAAAGACTGAGGGAGCTGGGTCTCTTGAGTTTGGGAAAAAGGAGACTGAGGAGTGACTTCATTAATATTTATACATATGTGAAGGGCAGGTGTCAGGAGGATGGAGCCAGGCTCTGCTCATTGTCATCTAATGATAGGACAAGGGCCAATGGGTGTAAACTGGAACATAGGAGGTTTCACATCAATATGAGAAGGAACTTCTTCAGAGTGAGGGTGACAAAGCTGGAAGAAGGCTGCACAGGGAGGTTGTGGAGCCTCCCTCTCTGGAGAAGTTTAAAACCCTCCTGACCATGTTTCTGTGTGACTTGATCTAAGTGATCCTGCTGTGGCAGGGGGATTGGACTGGATGATCTTTTGAGGTCCCTTCCAATTCCTGATCTATGATTCTGTGATTGTCCTCATTTTGCTTTCATAAACCTACAAACACCCTGAAATTTGACTTTCCTTATTTGTACTTCTCATGTCTCTGTCCCACAGCAGAGTTACTTCTGTTAACTGGATACTGGTTTCCACTTTCAAGTTCTGCTGATGTGGTTAAACACTGCTTGCTGGACGTAGCTGAGAGCAACTGACAGGACTGTGGCAGTGCCTGGACTTTTCATACTGAGCATGCACTCAGCAGCCTAACACTTTCCTTCACTTTTTGTACATACAGACTTCAGTCTGATATTTCATAGGCTCTTCTGCAACATCTCTATTACGCATACTCCAGGTAACCTTCCACAGTAACTATCAAATGTATTTTAACGTTGGACTGCAAATCTCCAGCACAGCTGTTTCAAAATCTAGAGCAGATATATATTAAAGACATAGATTTGTTTTTATAAAGACCTGAGTACTTTTTGCTAAAATTACTCAACATAAGTTCATTTTTAAGATCTGTGTGCTTGCCTCATATTGCCCCTTAAACATATTTATACTACTCTTTTCCCCTGAAATTGAGTAATCACAGGACCTCAGCTCTGGCAATTAGAAAACTGAATGGAAAACAACAATGTTCCAGCCCTTATTCGAAACTGTGCCTACACCCCATACCATTCTGTCTATTCTGGTAAATATTTCAAGCTGCAGGTTTTCCAAAATTTGAGATAAATTTTAACATCATAATTAAATGAGAGCTAATGAAAGGACCTGACAGGCCTATTAGAAGGCTGGGGAAGACTGATCACAAAGGCAGGGAATTATAGGATGAGGGGGTCATGGTTTTAAGCTGGAAAAAGGGAGATTTAGGCTGGACATGAGAAAAAGTTCTTTACTCTGAGGGTGGGGGATCCCTGGAACAGGCTGCCTAGAGAGGTGGGAGAGGCTGCATCCTTGAAGCCATTCATGGTCAGGCTGGATGGGGCTCTGGGCAATCTGTTCTAGCGAGTGATGTTCCTGCTTGTTGTAGTGGTTGGACTAAATGACCTTGGTGGTCCCTTCCAACCCTATGATTCTATGATCATTTCATAACCTTCCATAAGGGCTCTATAACGTCACAGATACTTGGGAAAGATCTCCTGTCTTAATCTGTGATATTATCCACTCGCTAAAGGAACTGGTGCATATAATGCTTATAATGACACCTGCCATTTGTATTTTGGTACTTCCATAAACAGAAATAGAAGAGTGAGTAGGAAGAGACACTAATTTGAAAAAAGACTTCAGTTACCTAAGCAATTTTAATAAAAAAACCAAACAGCATATTGGCTTTCTTCTTTCTTCAAAGCAGAATAAAATAATGAAAAATAAAATCTTGCACAGAGCACCACTCCAGGAAGGCTTTTGTGCAAGTTTGAGAGACTTCATGGACCTCTTTTAGATACTGCAAGAATATCTGTGTTGCCTACCCTCCTCCTAAAAGTTCAACAACTGATATCAATTAATGCTGTTGTCAGCTGTTCTGACTAAAAAAAAGATGAAATTTACTCTAGTAATCTCCTGCCATGCAAAGACCATCTGGTCCATCTTACCCTGCATGCAAACTGTTAAGCAGGAGTTTGGATCCAATCTATACAGCATGAATTCATCCCTCTGAATCCCAAAAGAGAATAGCTGGGTCTTCAGTACCAAACAACTTAGAATTTCATTCTTTCTTTCCTTCTCATGAAATCAGTGATCACACATCTATCAGAAACCACTTACTGGTTTCTAATTACTGGAAACAATTACTGAAGGCTGAATGGATTAAACAATGAAAATGTGAAGATAGAAATGTAATACTATTGCAGAGGACTATAAAATCATACATGTTTCAGGAAGGCGTGCAGTATTAATCCGCACTATTTACATTCCACAGCATAAATTATATTCAGCTACCTTATTTTATATATCTGTGCTGTTAATGGCACTGCTGCAATAGAATTCTTCTGACCTAAACCTGGTCTTCTAACCCATCCATCTTAGAATCTCTAAAGTCCTTGCTCTTCTCCATTGATTGTTGAGTGCAAACACTGCACACATTTGAAGTTGAATGAGATTAAACTCCTGTTCCTTTACAAATGCCTTGTCTTGCATCTAGTACTCTGCCCGCACAGATAAGTACTCGGGCTTTTCAATAATTTATAAAAATTAAATTTTAATCTCTTACCCACATCAGCACTCATGCACTCCAGCTTGGATCATTCTGCTACATAAATATGAGAAGTTCTCACCAGGTTTTCTTTCCATTCAAATGGTAGAGGTGTTTTTCCTCTACCCTTAATGCAGACAAGTCAATTGTTTCAAACCCTGTCACCTGTACCCACTTCTTTTATCCTTGCACATGACACAGGGTTGGACTAGATGACCTTTAACGTTCCCTTCCAAACAAAATAATTCTGTACCTTTACAAATCTCTGACTGTATAGAATGAATCTCTGTTATTGGCTGTTGAGCTACAACATTTACATCCGGTGGTCCAGGGAACTCTCAAGAGTCCCTGGCCATGTGTGTCAAGCTTCTAATTTTTTCACTTTTATTTTTCCTTCCAATCCACTGGTATTGTTTATGGAAGTGTACACATATGGGTGAAAATCTGTGGGCAGGACAACTAAATATTTTGGGACACTGAATTTTCCAGTCTCTGTTTCAACTGGACTCCTGCCCTGTCCACATTGTACGTGCCATCATCTCACTGAAGACCACTGGGACTCCATTACCTTGTGGTATTCCAGAGAGCTCCTCTGATTATTCAGAGATGCTGGAATTAAATTCTTCCCTGAGACTTGGGCATTGCTAACTGTCAAGTGAACTTAAACACACAGCCCAATAAAGTTCCTATACAGGAACACTTCTACTGTAGCTTTGAAAATCTAGTTCATTTAATCTGATATAATGCAGGCAATAAAATTATGTTTATCAACATTCCTGGGCACCACAAAATCCTTATGCTCGAACTTACACCCACAGAAGAAAACCTGACTTTGGATAAGCTTTCTTTTATTAATATTCCCTGCTAGACACTTAGCACTCATTTAGAAAACAAAGAGTGTGCCTAGATCTTCTTTCAAACTGTTTGTTACTGCACGCTTTGAAAATGTTAATCCTTCAATCAAAACCTCACCCAAATATTTTTCTCTCACCAAACATTCCCTCACCCACAGCTCTCTTTATATTCAGAAATAAGAAGCAGGGTATATTTTATACAAGGTTTAGGGTGAAATTAATTTCATACCCAGTCATGAATGCTGTAAGCTTAATACCAGCATTTGAATGACACTGAGCATCAAATTAAACTGATAATTGTCTTGTTGGGTTACTGTCCTTGAGAGATATTGAGGCTATGAAAAGAGCATGAGACTTAGTTAAGTCTACCTGCTTAACATTAAATTTTATGGGGTAAGGAAGCCACAATTCTTTCACGCAGTTGTCTCTGCTGCCTCCTTTAATCTATAAAGTTGCTTGCTTCAAAACAATTTAGACGTATTATTGGCTTTGATTTGGCTGCTTCTACTTTTGCCTTCAGTTCTACATTATCTATCAATAAGTCATCTATCAATGTGGTAACATCATGTGCAGTCTCTCTAAACGTGCGGTCAAGCTGGTATCAAATAACCTTCCGTGTGCTTTCTACATGCTGCCTTCAGCGGTGCTTCAAAAGCACAACCAGCAGTCACACCTCTGAAACGGCAAACAAGTGTGCCTGCTCTGACAGGTGGCGGTTCTCGCAACACAGGCGACTATTTTGGACTGTTTTGTTTGCACTCTTTACTTCAATGTGGTCTTTTGGGGGGACTGAGCTTTTCACGCTGCAGTCTCCATGTTGAAGATGGGATCCTAGAGTCTGTCTTCTTCGTGCCATTTCATGCAAACTTCTGCCTATTACAGTCACATTTAACAAGAACTCTCAAGGAATCCTCTTTCAACCACTTGACTTCCTTTCAGATGGAAATACTGTTGTCATATTTAGCACTTTCTTTGGTGGTTCGGACTTTTTAGTTTGTCAGCTGTTTTGTCAGTGCCACTTCTAGGACTTCAGCTATTTCCACCACGTAAATCGATTTCCAGAGATGCTGGGTATTCAGTACTAGACTTTTACCTAAACTCTAACAACACCTGTGACTGCTCATAGGTATCTGCAACCACCATAGTCTAACAGTGTTCTTGAACCTTACATAGGTGTTTGGATCTTCTGAATATCTTAATTTAGAGATATAGAAATTCTATTAATTTCTTTGAATTAATTTATAAATTCCTTGAATGTCTTGGAATTCATTTTCATATAGAAATTCTGTGAATCCTGTGTGGAAAGTTTGCCACTGATCCCATGTAGAAAGACAGATGTCACACCTCTAGAATAATTCTAGTCAGTGTGGGGAATCACACAGTATCACCATACTAGGAAAACAACCAAGTGGTAGGAGAAGCAGAAGCAAAAGTGATACTGGATTGCTCAGGTTTTGTTACAGGGACAGTAAATGCGAAGCCCCTGTTACATAAAGCACACTGATGCAGTTTTTGCCACCTCAGGTGAGGGTGGTTCTCTCTGTTGCCTTATAACTATTTGTACCTTACAGAATACAAGAGAACAAGATCATTCTCTGAAAAAAACCAAACCCCAAACCTAAGAAAATTATTGCAGAATTGTTTTACTAGCAAAACCATAAACTGATGCACTTTTGCAGAAACTCATTAGAATGATCTACACACACATTCTGATTGCAAGCCTTCCTAGCATTTTTCCCTACAGCTCAGACAGTCACAACAGCCAATCCCGATAGTTTCAGCCAACTCCACAACAAATATATAACTACCTTCATATATCTCTTCATGTAAGTTCATGTAAGGTCTAGCATTTCATGCTGTATTTTCAGCAGAGAAAGATGCTCTCTGGCAACTATCTTTTGCAGAGGGTTTTCAGAGACCTTAAAGAGCGATTGGTGAACTACAGAGCTTGCCACAGAAAAGAGTAAGAAGCAAAACTACAGTTGAAAGGGTTCTAAAGCTACCAGCACCTCGGCACACCCAAGGTTTCCCATGCATCTTCAAAGCAATCTGTACACAGGCCAGCTAGGGCAGTGTCACTAACCAGAGCTGATTGCCAATGGTCTCCAGAACTTCTATACTCTTTGAGAGTAACCACAAAGGTAGCTCCATGCCAGAGATAAAAGGATTATCTAGAGTCGCTTGTCTTAGGAGAACTGGAGTGAAGGAAACTATTGATAATTTGAAGGCACCTTCAAAATATACTACTTTTGTTCCAGCGACATCTCTCCTTCATCATACCGATGGACCTTTATAATGTTCTCTACCATACTAAGCTGGGCAAAAAGCCTGCAACAACCGAAAACATTCTAGTACACAGTATTAATTATAAGGTGCTCACTGATAAAAGAAAATCTATTCTGTAAGAGTTCTGGTCCTCCAAGATTCATTTCCATCTTTGTCCATGTAATTTCTTTTTGTCAAAGTTTTCTCTGTTTCAGCTCAATTTCCTCTTTTCAGCTATGTAAAATGCAGCTGAATAAACAAAAACTGGTTTTGTTTATTGCAAGAACTTTGCCTTTACCTCTAGTTTTAGGTAGTTCTCACAATCTTAGTCATAAGTGTTATTTTCACCGAATCACAGAAGTATTGAGGCTGGAAAAGACCTCTGAGATCATCCAGAGCAGCCTAGCATCACCAGTCACCTAGGCCATAGCACTAAGTGCCACATCCAGTCTTTTCTTAAACAGCTTCAGGGACGGGGACTCCACCACTGCCCTGGGCAGTCCATTCCAGTGTCTGATCATCCATTCCATGAGGAAGAGCTTTCTAACATCCAACCTAACCCTCCTTCTGGCAGCTTCAGGTCCTGCCTTCTCATCCCGGTGCTAGTTGCCTGGGAGAAAAGCCAGAACCCCACCTCACTACAACCTCCCTTCAAGGTAGTTGTAGAGAGTGATAAGGTGTCCTCCCACCCTAAGTGTCCTCTTCTCCAGGCTAAACATCCCCAGGTCCCTCAGCCTCTCCTCACCAGACTTTCCCTCCAGTCCCTTCCTCAGCCTCATTGGTCCTCTGGACCTGTTCCAGCCCCTCAGTCTCTTGAAATGAGGGGCATAGCAGTGCCCCTAGCACTCAAAGGGAGGCCTCACCAGTGCCCAGCACAGGAGGAAAAATTACATCCCTACTTCTGCTGGCCACACTATTGCTGATACAAGCCAGGATCCCATTGGCCTTCTGGTCCACATGGGCACCCTGCTGGCTCCTGCTCAGCCGGTTGTTAACCAGGACTACCAAGTTCTTGTCTGTGAGGTTGCTCTCCAGCCACAATCTGTGAGAGTGGTGCTGTAATATGGATTCCCATGAAATTTTCACAGAAGGAAAATTTTACAACGATTTGTAACATAGGAAGAAAACATTTGTTTTACTAAATACATTAAACCTACATGCTAGTCATTGCCACCAACAGCCATTATTTTTTAAGTAAAACGGCCCAAGGAAAGACTTGAGACGTGGAGGTAACACACATACCTCAGCAGTCGCAACTCCATGCGAGAAGGAGCACAGAATTTACTGTTTTAGAAGATGCTTACCATAGGCAATTGCATTAGAAAAGACTCGTGATAACATAAGAAGAGAAAAGATTAAATTCTTTACAAAAGCACATGGCTACAGTAATGAGCACCATGGAGTTTCTATACCATTGCAGAATGTATTTGGTGCCCTGAGCAGGCAGATCACTCATGCTGCGGCAACCAGAAGGGTTGAAGTAGAAACTAGAACAAACAAGTCTAAACTCAGATGCTTGTCCTGACAAATTTGGTCTGGGAGCCAGCATTCAGAATAGACAGCAGTCTCGTGTGCTAAAAAAACACCCCAAAAATGTCAGATTCTGAAACCACAAAATCCAGCTGTTTGCAAGATAAAACACAGAGTGATATTTCACCCACTTAACAGCAGCAAAGGATGTAGCTCACTTAATTAAAAGAGGTGGTGATGCAGGAAGTGACAACCACAAATATAATGGCAAATTCTTCATAGCTGAATGATCATCTATAAAAGATTTAGCATGCAAGTGAGAGACATCTAATGATGAATTTAACATGCAGTGATGATATTGCCATAGTTTACTATGATATATTTGAAGGGATTGAAACATCCGAGCGTATGTGCTTAGAAATAAACGCTGTGTGACTTAGCATATGTGGTTGCAGTAAGATCATTCCTACTACACTTGGAATACCTAAAATTCAATTGTTGAGATGAATGAGTAGTAAAATGGTAAAATAAGAGCCACCACTTTTGGAATAAAGTATGGTTCAAGTGTTTGAAAGTATCGTAATATTGTCCTCAGCCGGTAAAGAGCAGAGGAAGCTGCTATCACAAGAAAATGCACCTCTGTTATCTATCTCAATTAGCGATCAGGAAACTTGCTATCATTTCAGATGAGAAAGATGGGGCTGGCAGGTGAAATTGGATAGGTAAGTCTTTTTAGGTACCTCTAAGTCTCCAGGAGGACAGTATCAGTTTTATAGATTAACACTTAAGAGTGAACGTCAGTGAAATATTGTAGAAAGAGAGTTATGAGGCACTTGGCGATACTTCCAGGGAATATATAATTTCTAATTATGAGATTATTGCTTCCACTAATGAGGCTGAACACGATAGTCCCCTGAGAACAGTAATGCTGAAGGTAAGAAAGGAAAACATTAAGTATCCAGAGATACAGTAAAAAGAAATGGAAGCAAGATATATGCTGGACCTTGTATGACTTAAGCTTGACAGAAAAGCAAAGGCTGTTGTAATGTACTGGCTGATCTTAATTTCTCTTTAAAAACCTCTTATATTCCTTATTATGTGTGAAACATATACATGTTAATTATTTAGAAAATACTGAGATGCATTTTTCAGTCATAAGGAATTCAAGTTTTGCAACACTGAAGTCTTTTCTGTAAGTCTTGGGAAAAGACAATATAATTAATATTCTTCTATCTTGTTTATAGCACAATGTATCTTCTGAGTCATTTACAATTTTGAAGGTATCTAGACACAAACTCTAATTCTCTGTTCTCATGACTGGAAAAGACTGATTCTTTGTGGTTTGTTCTTGTACTCTACCACTGCCTTACCTTATGCTTTCTAAGAGTCTTCTATAGTAAAGAAGAGATCATCTATGCCAATCTCTGCCCCCAACAGGGGCAATAATGAGAATGAACTAGAAATGTGCAACTGCCTACAGGGTTATGACCTCCTGGCATCATGAAGACATGATGGGATGACACCTATGACTGGAGTGTTGGAATGAGGAGGATCCCACATGAAAGATGGAGCTGGATTTTTTAAGAGCAACTCAAGTAACAGGACAAGGGGGATGGTTTCAAACTAAAAGAGGGCAGATTTAGATTGGATCTTAGAAAAAATTCCCCACTGTGTGGGTGACTTTAGGAGTTCCTTTCCAACCCAATGCATTCAGCCTTGGTTGCAGTGACCATGAGATGGTACCATTCAGGATCTCGTGTGTTAGGAACAGAATACCTAGCAGAATCACAACCCTGAACTTCAGGAGGGCCAACTTTGGCCTTTTCAAGCAATTGCTAGGGGAAATCCCACGGGACAGGGTACTGAAAGGTAAAGGGGCCCAAAATAGTTGGTTAATTTCCAAAGATCATTTCTTTGAAGCCCAAGATAAGGGCATTCCAAAAGGTAGGAAGTCAAGGAAGGGAGCCAGAAGACCTGCGTGGTTGAACAGGGAGTTGCTGGGCAAACTGAAGAGGAAGAAGAAAGTTTATAGGTCATGGAAAGAGGGGATGGCCACTTGGGCCACTTGAGATGATTATAAAGCTCTAGTGAGACGATCTAGGGATGCAACTAGGAAAGCCAAGGCCTCCTTGGAATTAAACCTTTCAAGAGAGGTCAAGGGCAACAGAAAGCGCTTCTTCAAACACATTGCAGGTAAAACTAAACCCAGATGCAGTGTAGGCCCTCTGCTGAACGAGGTGGGTGCCCTGGAGACAGAGGATACAGAGAAAGCAGAGATACTGAACACCTTCCTTGCCTCTGTCTATACTTCTGGGGGCTGTCCTGGTATCAAGCCCCAGACTGCTGAGGCTCCAGATGAAGTTGAGACAAGAGAGGAGCCTGCCTTGGTTGATGAGGACTGGGTTGGGGCTAAATTGAGAAAACTGTCCCATCCATGGGCCCTGATGGGATGCACTCACAAGTGCTAAGGGAGACAGCGGAAGTCATTGCTAAGCTACTCTCCATCATCTTTTCTAAGTCATGGGAATCAGGAGAGGTACACCTGGGGACTGGACGATAGCAAATGGCACTCCAGCCTTCAAAAAGGGAAAGAAGGAGGACCCAGGTAACTATAGACCAGTCAGCCTCACCTCCATCCCACGAAAGGTGATGGAACAATTTATCCTAGATGCTGTCTCCAGGCACATCAAGGACAGGTCATTAGGGACAGTCAGCATGGCTTCACCAAGGGGAAGCTTGACCAACCTGATAGCCTTTGATGAGGGCATAACCAGGTGGACAGATGATGGCAGACCGGTGGATGTGGTCTATCTTGACTTCATTTAATCATTTAACAGTCTCTCACAGCATCCTCACAGCCAAACTGAGGCAGTGTGGTCTAGATGATAGGGTAGTGAGGTGGATCATGAACTGCTGCAGGATAGAAGCCAGAGAGTGGTGGTCAATGGGACAGAGTCTAGTTGGAGGCCTGTATCTAGTGGAGTCCCCCAAAGGTTGGTACTGGGACCCGTACTAGTCAATCTATTCATTAATGACTTGAATGAGGGATCATCAGGGTGCACTGTCAGCAAGTTTGCTGATGACACAAAGCTTGGCAGGAGTGGCTGGCACCCCACCAGATTGTGCTGCCATTCAGAAGGGCCTAGACAGGCTGGAGAGCTGGGCGGGGAGACAGTGAATGAACTATATCAAGAGGCTTGCATCTGGGCAAGAACAACCCCAGGTACCAGGATGGGGACTGACCTGTTTGAGAGCAGTGTAGGAGAAAGGGACATGGGGGTTCCTAGCTTGGAAGAAAAGAAATTTAGGTGTGATTACATTAATGTTTATAAATATGGAAAGGGCAGGTGTAAGGATTTTAGACCCAGGCTCTGCTCAGTGTCATCCAGTGATAGGACAAGGCGCAATGAGTGCAAGATGGAACAGAGGAGGTTCCACATAAATCTGAGAAGGAACAACTTCACAGTGAGGGTGACGGAGCACTGGAACCGGCTGCCCAGGGAGGTTGTGGAGTCTCCTCCTCTAGAGACTTTTAAAACCCACCTGGCCATGTTCCTGTGCAACTTGATCTAGGTGATCCTGCTCTAGCAGGGTATTTGGATTAGATGATATTTCAAGGTCCCTTCCAATCCCTGATGTAATTCTATGATCATTCATACCACAGACCCACATAAAACATGAGACAGACGTTACTGGAGTAGTCTTTTGCAGAAAAATCTAGAAGGCACTTAATCTCATGATATTTTACTCTCGGGAGAAAACGATCACCATCAGGATTATAGTAACTATATAAGATTATTAGCTTAGATATCAAGTATGAGGTATTTAGGGGAGATAAATCACATGAAATAGATGTTAAGATTGAATGCCCTTTCTTCTCAGTGTATATATCCAACAGGGACAAATTCAATATAATACATTCCTATTTCACCATTGAAAAGTTCCAAGATGTTCCAAGATGGTTGTATTGCATCCTTACATTTTTCTGTGTTCCTTCTAGGCATGCCCCTGAAATTCATTTTAAATTATATAAACTGTCTGCATAGCATTAACGTGGTTTTCCTATTAATCTTTGACAGGGCATGAAATTTAATATTTTCTCCATGACAAAGCCATGAAATTTACCAGCCCAGCTAATGCTCCACACAGTCAACTATTTATTTTCTTTGGTTGTTTAAAGCAAAGGAAGCTAAAATAAATGAACAAACGTGCAGAAGTTTCCTCACTGTGGTAGTTTAATTAATTGCTTTTGTGGAACGTAACTTTCATATTATTCACAAAGCCTTCTCAAACTGCAGCCACAGCCTTCGTCACGGTACTGTGTTATTAGTATTCAGCTTGACTCTATGGGAGCAACAAACTCTGAATGAAAATTCAAAAATATAAGGAAAATATCCCCTTTTATCATTTTAAATAGCAGATATTCAGGGTTCTTCTGCAGCCTCCCAACAGTCCTTATTTGTCATAGGAAGTGAAAGCGTTCCCTGTGACCCCCAGTTCTTACTGCAGAGTTTTCTTTTACACTGCTAACTGTCACATGTGCTGCACAGTCAATTTAAAGTACTGAAAAAGACAAAATCTCTCAAATTGCTCAATTGTCTTAAGAATGACCAGTAATCATCCTCTTTATGTCCTATCCAGCAATAAGTGGGGCTCACATCCACTTTGACTAGTTTTGTCTCACATCACAAAGTCTATGTGGTTCAAGATCTGGGTTTTTGATCAAGAATCTCTCTTAGGAGGCTGGTTTGAAAAGCTGGCAACACATTTTTCAGTCTCTACTACCGTAGCTGTGAGGGGTTTTTTTGTTTGGTTTGTACTGGAGGTTTTTTCATACAGTCATCACTCACTGCTGATCAGCTTAGGCAGATGAAAACATTTAGAAACTCTTCTTTTGTAGTTCTGTTAGCAGTAGGAAAGTTAAGTGCAGCTTCCTATAGTCATATCTAAGACGTGGCTGTCTTAAGTTCTCTGGGGACTCCCTTTCCTTGACAATAAGTCATTGAGGGTGATTAGTCTGGATTTGGACAGCTAATTTTGAGACACATTACTCGCCAATATGACTCTCACCTTTGTTGTCTGTGCCACATTCACATCTGTTCCTAAGGATTTGCAGAAAAAGTGCCTCTGTGAGGAGATGAGTAGGCTGAGGAGATCAGGTACCATGAGAGGGAGGTAGACCATTGGAACCACATCCTGCCTTCTCTAAAGCAGGCCCAATGGTCAGACAAAGCCCATGCTATGGTGGGCTCCCAGTCCTCCCTGCATCTTATTGACCATGGTGATTGGATGAATAGGGGGCAATGAGAAAAGCGTTTCTGCCCACACCACTGGTGTGTTGCCTGGTTATTGACTTTTCAGGCAGGCAGTGAAGAAGTAGACACAAGAAACCTGAGGGCAAACAATGGAGACTTCAAGGCAAACTTAAGTCAATTGGTCAAGGGATTGGGAGCACAGGCAGTATTCCCTCCTGTCCTCCCAGTTGCAGGGACTAACCTAGAAAGAATAAGACAGACAGCAAGGAGATGGAGCCAGGCTTTTCAGAGCTGTGTGTGTCAGGAGACTGAGGCAATGGCCATAAATTGAAAAGGAAGGTGCTGACATAAGGATAAATTGTCACATTTTGACCCTGAATAAACACTGGATCAAGTGGTTCAACACAGAATCACTGGGTAGTATCTACTGCTGAAGATTTTCAAGACACATTTCAAGACACATTTCTCTGTTGACCATGTTGTGAGGAAGAGTTTGGATGAAAGACCTCCCAAGGTTCCTTCTAATCAGAACTACCTTATTATTTAATGATTTTGGAGAGAGAGAAATGTCATTATCATGAGAAAACTTTTTAAAAAAAATCAATTCACTTAAAAAGTCACTCCATTTTAAGTGGAGAAAATATGCATTTATGCACAAGTAAATCTGCAGTTTTAAATACCAAGCCAACATAATGTCAAGAGAAACCTCTGGGTGTGAAACCTGTTGGATAATTCATATTAGAACATAGGGTTCTAGAACTTACGGTGATTCTTACTCTACTTGCAGAGTACATTCATTCCTCTGGGTTTTACTGGTAGCAGCTTTTTTATGTATTCATTTATTTTTAATGAAATGAGCATATATAATGATGTTTGGGCTGAAAGATGAAAAGGAATGAAACATAACCGTTACATTAGAAATTATTTTGAGGTCCAAAGTGAGAAAACATGTTAGGAGCCTGGAGTTGTATGGGTTTAGAGAGAGATCTGTTGGCAAAAGCCAATGCAAAGCAATGCAGGTTAAACAAAGAGCAATATGAAGAGTTTGCCATACTCCTCTCTAGTCTAAAATAGTGGACTAAAGTAAAACTGGTAATTGCAAAGAACTGAAAAAAATAGATATGAAGGATACCTTACACTAGATCAAATTTCTCAAAGCCCCATTTTTGCAGGTGGAACCACACCCTTCACTCACAAAGATAAACAACAATATATTTATGATATAAAGCAGAGCTTTAACAAAGCTTGAGGAGTAAAAGTAACTTCTTAAACAAGATTGGATGACAAGGCACCCCACATTGTTTACTGCACGGAGGACTGGGGCAGACAAAGCTGTAAGGAGACTTTCCTATTTAAAAGGCTGTAAGTGCACAGTCAGAAATTATCTCAACCAAACTTCAATATTTTGCATGCAGTCACTTACCAAGGATCTGTTGTGGTACGGAATCACTCAGCCTTGAGGAGCGTCCTTGCCAGACTTCCCTGCCTAAGGCAGATCCTGTAGTGCACTTGGGCTGCCCCCAATTAATGAAGGTGAAATGATTGCCTCATAGTCACATTTACAGACCAAAGTCACACCTGAGCTTATTGCTTGCTAGCCCTTGGTTAGTGTGCTGTTATCTGTTTCCCCAAATCCCTGTTGTGCAGGGTTCAATCATCACACCCAGAGGCATCATTATTGCATCATTAGCTCAGAAGCAGAGTACAGGAGGTAAGGGTCGTGTTGATGGGGGTGAAGCACACTGTCACACCCATGCAGCCCCACCATTCCTCCAGGAATGGAGAATCCACAGCTCCTCTGGGCAAATTCTTGCACTGTCTTACCACCCTCACAGTACAGAATTTCTTCTTTAATCTAAATCGACTCTCTTTCAGTTTTTCACTACTACCTTCACATCCTATCATTACAGTCTGTAACAAGAAAACTCTCCCTATCTTTCCTGTAGGTCCCTACTCTGTATGGATAGAGGATTGCCCAGCCCAGGTGCAGGGCCCTGAACTTGGTCTTGTTAATCTTCACGTGGTTCACCTGCTCCCACTTCTCTAGCTTATCCAGGTCTCTCTGGATGGCATCTTTTCCCTCAGGTGTTTGAAGCACACCACTCAGCTGAGTGCCATCTACAGACTTGCTGTGGGAGCAATCAATTCCATTACCTATGTCACCGATAAACAAAGTGGACACTAGGAGTCCCAGTGCAGACCCTTGCGGGACCCCTCACTAGTTAACAATCTCTCTTTGGACTTGGAGCCATGGAATTCAGACAAGGAAAGCTACACCACAAATTTATTTCATTTTCTACTTGCTTTACCTAGTAGATATTTATTTAAGCACTTTGGGAGATTTAATAATTTGAAGTTGTTTTTAATTATTATAAATTCTCTTCCTGATCTTCTGATCAAGTTCTCATCTTGAAGAGCTTTGTAAGCAAAATATATCAGAACTGTAAGTGCTACCCCACACATTTTATAAATATCTCCAATAACGAGAACAAGTAGTTAAAACAAATAACTACAAAGATAAGCAAGAAGGTATACAAGCTTTCATTTGAAAGAGAATTAAAGCTCAGTGTCTTTCAGACTCATGAATAAAACCAGCCATAAAAGAGCTCTCCACAGAATCTTAGAACAGTTTCTGCTGGAAGAGACCTTTAAGATCATCAAGTCCAACCTTTTCCTAGCCCTATCAGCACCACTAAACCCTGTTCCCCAACGCAACATCTATCCTTCTCTTAAATACCTCCAGGGATGGTGACTCCACCATCTCCCTGGGCAGGCTGTTCCAATGCCTGACAACACTTTCAGGAAAGAAATTCCTCTCAACATCCAACCTGAACTGCCCCTGGTGCAGCTTAAGGTCATTTCCCCTCCTCCTGCCACTGGCCACTAGGGAGAACATACCAATCCCTGTCCCTCTACAACCTCCTTTCAAGTAGTTGTAGAGAGCAATAAGGTCTGCCCTTGAGTCTCCTCTTCTCCAGGCTGAACAGTCACAGATAAATTCTCCATGCAGCAGAAGAAAAGCATTTACAAACAGAGAAATAGAAAACGATGGATAAATTGAGAATCAGAAAGACAGACAAAAACTTTGACAAAAGAACAGAGAGTAGGGAAAAGCACTGACTGGAATATACTTGAATATATACTTGAAGCTGAAGAACTACCACCGATATGAGTCAGACTGTCTTTAAAGTCAATATAAAAAAAAGGAAGTTTTGAATGAGCATCACCTTTCCTGTTTTATAACTTTATACTATACAGGTGCACAGCGGGGTACCTAGAAACAATATTTTTATCAACTCTATCTCTTTAGCTTGTATTTCTCCCTATGGATGTGGCACGTGCATTGCACTCACAGTAGCTGTTATGCATAGCCACTACTTAGAATACACAATCAAACGTTTATGTGGAAGACTATCTCATAGAAAGGGTTATGTGGAAAGAGATTAGCACAGCAAAACGGTCACATGCAACATTCTGACTCAGATAAAACCTGTTTTTTTTTTGTTTTTTGACAGTGTGAAATGAAACACAGAGGTTTACATGGTTTACACACACATTTTACACTGTTTGTTAGGGCTGGAAGAGAAGGAGACTCCACAACCTCCCCGGGCAACCCCTTTCAATATTTAAAAAACTGTGACCGTAAAACCTTTTTTCCTCAGATTGAGGTGAAACTTCCTATGTTCAAGATTTCATCCATTATCCCTTGTCTTGTCTGACACCTTTCTTCTTGGCACCCAGCCCTCATGGATTTATACACAGTGATTAAACCCCTTTGTAGCCTTCTTTTGCCCAAACTAACAAGTCCCAATTTTCTCAATCTCTCTTCACAAGGCAGTTGTTCCAGATGCCAAATCATCCTCATTGCTCTGCATTGAACTCTCACAATTAATTCTCTATCCCTCTTGAATTGGAGTGACCAAAACTGGACACAGGATTCCAGAAGAGGCCCCACTAAAGCAGAACAAAGGAGTAGGAGAACTTCCCTTGATCTGCTAGACATACTTATATACCTCAACGCCCTATTGGCCTTCTTGCTGATCCATTTTTAGTTTGTTATCCACAAGACTCCAAGATCCCGCTCCCCAGGGGTGCTCTCTAGTTGGTCACTACTCAACCTATATTGATGCTTCCCAAGTGAAAAACTCTACATTTGTCTTTGTTAAAACTCATTAAATTCCTCTTAGCCCAACTCTCCAGTCTGTCCAAATCTTCTTGAACAGTTGAACAGACAATCCACCCTGTTTGGCATCATCAGCAAACTTGCTGAGTAAGTAGACACTTTATTCCATCACCAATATCATTAATAAAGATATTGAACAGCATTGGACCAGGATTGATCCCAGAGGAACTCCGCTAGTTACAAGTCTCCAGCTAGACTCTGTGCCACATTGTGGGCTGTCTTGTACATACAATTCTTAATACAATTCACAATCTGATAATTGTTTCCACAATTCCTAAGCTAATTTATGAGGATGTTGTGGGGGGACTGAATCAAAAGCCTTCCTAAGATCAAGGTAGACCATATCAACTGGTCTTCCATGGTCCACTCATTTAGTTACACAATCAGTAATACAGATGCTGTATGAATTGCTTTCTGTTCAAAGTACTGAGATGTCTGAAAGACCTAAACTCTCTTGGTTTCTGTGGCTTGTTTTTCATTTCAAAGACAGGAAGTCCATGTGGACTTAATTATTTAACTTTAACAAAGTTCATCAAAGTTCCAGTGTACCAAACAGAGGTTGTATGCCTGAATTCGAGCGCCGGCTGAAATCGTTCTGCCCTGTGACAAATGACCTAGAAATGGTGATGCTATTTTGGTACTGGGTGAGGACACTAAGGAAGAGCTACTTATATAAAATAACTTTGGAGGAAGTTATTTATATACAAGTTAATTTTATTCAAAGTACATTGAAGGACAGACAAAAACTGCTGAGTTGCTGAAAGACAGGAGGTAAAGAATTCAGGAGCAGAGCTGATCCTAGGAAGAAGGGAGAGTTGGAGGGAAGTTGTTCGTAAGGTATGATTGTAGTTCTCTTTATTCTACTCTGATTTGATTGGTAAATTAGTATTGCTATTGTTCAACTTAAATTGATGCTTTTCCCAAGTCAAATCAGTCTTCTGCCAGTGAACATAACTGGTGAGTGAGCCCTGACAATCCTTTGGCTCAACCCTCAAGCGTTGTGTTGTATTTTCTCCTGCCCATCCCATCAGAAAGGGGTAGGGGTGGGCGAGTGGCTGTGTGCTGTTCAGCTGCCAAATTGGCCTAAAGCACAACAAGCCCTTCATTTAAAAAAAACAAACCACTTTTAGGACTGTACCTGCTAGAAGCTTTCACATTCGAACAGCTGAGTCTGGCACTGAAACACACTTTTAAAAACATGCTGAGCACAATTCTTTAGTGTGTGAATGGCCACAGCAAACTACCACCTTCAAGAGGTGGTAAAAACTACCCAGGGCCCCTGCCTTTTGGTGGAAGGCCACCAGCTAATTAACCCACATTAACACAGGGTGTAATTGAGTTTCCAGCGTTCAGAGGCAGGTCCTTGCACAAACTTATTGATTACCAAGACGCATCAATAAGGACATCTAGACAGGGGATGAAAGCCCGCAAATTAGCAGTGTCACTCAGAACTTTCAACCTGCTATTTTTTCAGCCTCTCTCCAGGAGCTCTTAGTGCCTTCTGTAATCAGCTTTTATCTCCATGAAGTGAAGGTGACAGTAAAACACTCTCCTGCAAGATCCTCCTGGCAGCAATCCCACAGTGCCTGCTGGACTGTTTTCATCTCATTCCAAATACCCACAATTTAAGCAGAGCTACGCCTGCCTGTCTCTGAATCGTACAATAGCGCACTGCAGGGCACAGTCCTGCAGTACCAGAGTTTGAAGTAATCTTCTCAGCCTACTTCAATTTTCACATTAAAGAGCACGCTGCATGGAACTCGATGATTACAGGTTTGTAAGGACAGGATCAAACAGAGGAAGGTGCCAGCAGGGAGGCAAGAGTAAGACTATTATTCTGCAGACATAGCTGGGTTTTTTCTTCTCCTTTGAATGAACTCAGTCATCTACAGCAACAGCCTTGCAGCCACATACTACTGCAGATACACTTGAGTAAATGTCTTCAGTATGTCTGCACCCAGGAAAGCAATTTATGAGACAACTGGTTTTATCATTATATAATTGTAGCTCTGTATTACAAGGTACAGAGACTGAGGATCTAATATCTTTGCAATGTGTGAACAAGTACACATATGATAATTGAGCGATGAAATTATTGCTCTGCCTGCTGGTTAAGCACGATGAAAGCTGGAAGATAAGTTTGTTTTTCAGAGCAGTTTGCTTTCATAAATGGACACAAATAGAACTTTTTACCCTGAAATGTGTAAAAAGTCCTTAGCTGTTGGTATATCAACACTTCTGTAAAAGTACTGATGGGTAATACCACAAATGAGAGTTCTTTGCAAGGAAACAGTATGCCACATCAGAATACTAGTAGTGAGTAGTGAATACAAGTGTTCATGTTGATGTCCTCTTGAGAGAGAAACCAGTTACCTGAAGACAACATACCCAGCACTCAAAAATTACAGTAGTTGTGGTAGTTACGTTTTGTCTGGCAACAAGAGACATGTACATATTTATTCATGTCTTTAAAAACCTAATTTAACATAATAAACGTTCTTAACAGTGATATAAAAAATACACAGGTTTTTAAATTAGTTTTTATTACTGACTGTGGGACTACATCAGGGAGGGCAAAGCCTTTAGTGACAGCTTTGTATTTTTTTTCTGGTTCTTATGTCCGTTTGTACAGGTATAAATAAGAACTATTTACACACACCCCCTGTTCCTTCCTGCAGTATAAAGTAGAAAGAAACTCTATAGACCACGGATTCCTGGCTTTAACCTTAACCAAACTTGATACACTGCCTGCACCATCAGTGATGAGGGATGAAATATTTTCCATCCCCTTCCCTTCCACTCAGAGAAGAGAGCTGAAGCACAAAAGGAATCACGTCTGAACAAATCAGAGGGACAAATTTTTGTATCACAATTAAGTTCTGACATAATTTCTATTTCACTTTTATCCTCCCTATTTCATTTTTATTCACCATAATATGTAAGAATCTAACTCTGGTATATTGAACAATACGATTACCATATCTGAGCTACTCTCCTTCTTTTCGGGCATAAGAGTAGTGGGAGGCTGGTTCATTATATTTTGGGATCATTTACATTACCTGCATCAAGGTCCATCTAGGTATCTGCTTATACACAGACATAAATAAACACTACTCTAAGTTAGAAAAGATTATGTCAAAGGAAAGTGAAGTAGAATAAAATAAAAGAATATAGTATCTCATTGACTCTTTGGCCTCAGTGAAAACTGTGGAGCATAAATCAGTATCAGAGAGACAATGACAGAATCACACAGAATCACAGAATGCTAGGGATTGGAAGGGACCTCGAAAGATCATCTAGTCCAGTCCCCTGCCACAGCAGGATCACCTAGGTCAAGTTGCACAGGAACAGGATCAAGCGGGTTTTAAGTGTCTCCAGAGAAGGAGACTCCACAACCTCCCTGGGCAGCCCATTCCAGTGCTCCATCACCCTCACTGTGAAGAAGTTACTTCTCACATTCATATGGAACCTTCTGTGTTCCAGCTCACACCCATTGCCTCTTGTCTGACATTACGTGACACTGAGAAGAGCCTGGCTACATCCTCCTGATACCCAGCCATCACATATTTATAAACATTAATGGAGTCACCCCTCAGTCTCCTCTTCTCCAAGCTAAACATTCTTTCCTCACCAGGGTGATGTTCCACCCCCTTGATAATCATTGTGGCTCTGCGCTGGACTCTCTCCAACAGTTCTGTGTCCTTCTGGAACTGAGGGGCCCAGAACTGGACACAGTATTCCAGATGTGTTTTCAGCAGGGCAGAGTAGAGGGGGAGGAGAACCTCTCTTGATCTACTAATCTCTCCCATTCTGATCCATCCCGGGATGCCATCGACCTTCTTGGCCACAAGGGCACATTGCTGGCTCATGGTCATCCTGCTGTCCACCAGGACCCTCAGGTCCCTTTCTCCTATGCCGCTGTCCAACCTCAGCCTACACTGGTACCTGGGGTTGTCCTTGCCCAAATGCCAGACTCTACACTTCCCTTGTTATAATGACTGATGTTACACAGCCATGAAAGAAAACTCATTTCACCTCTTGATTAAATTTGCATACGTAATTTTTTAAAAGTGTGTGAATTAAAACAACCTTCATTTGTACAGTCACGCTGGCAATGAACAAGAGTGTCTGGAAGTTTTTCCTGTGCACTTATAGCTCTGTCAACCAAACTGAGAACGTCAGGGAACTCTGCTGCACAGATCACAGCTGTCCAGCAACTCTCTATGCACTTGAGGCCATGCACCACTTATATCATAACCTCAAGGCCAGTGTCTGCTATCAGTCTACCCTTGAGAAAAGAAAACAGTAAATTGTTTCACTATAAAATTCATTGATCAGGGTCAGTTATAACATTAAAAGCCAACGGCTGTTCTCTCCATTTATCACTAGTTGTTATTATAAACTCTTTAATGAAGAGTGATCTTTGTGACTTTTGCAAAACTTCATTAGCTTATGGATGTTGTAACTATGGAAATTATAACCAAAGTGCCAAAAATGTCTGAAAAAAATGTGGAGAATTGATTTCTTGGTGAAGAACTCTGAAGGATGGTGTCTATATCTGATCCATGTAGCTGCAATAGGATTCTACTGAGATTCAGATATTATTTAACTACATGAATTAATGCAGATTGTTAAACAGACTTTTCCCAGTGCTCTAGTTTTGATGTGGCAAGGTATAATTTTAGCTCTTAGCTATAGAAAATAGTGATAGGAGAGAAAAATAAAGTAAACTTCATTTTATTTTATTTTTAGTATTTTTGATTACTTTGTCATGTGCCTGCATTCAAATAAATTTCTTTTAGGTTGTTTAACAAAGCAAGTAATGAGTGGTTACTTACACTAACACTTCATCTCTTCCACTTTTATTACATCTATGCTCCTTTCTGTCTCAATAGGTTTGCATGCCGGTTATTGGAATAGGAGTTCTGTGTGTAGAGATTATTTCCAACTCAAATTCTGTGTAACCAGATCTTGAGATCTAGAACTTAAGGAAAAATATGAAGATCTGCATTTCTGAGCGCTGAAGGTTTAAAGTAACCGACATCAGTAAGGTTAGAATTTTTAAAAAAAAAAAAAACCAAAGAAGCTAGTAACACTGTGTAATCAAATAACAGTAATTAATACATTTTAAATGAGTAAATCCAGCACTATTTGAGAACCAGCATCGCTACAATAATAGTTAACATCCCTGATTATGCATGAATGTATGCATCCACACCCATTGCAGATTAAATGTACTTAAATGCATTAGAAGTTTGATTACTTTACTTCTATGAATATTTCTCTTTCCTTAAGCAATCTTGGTTTATATTCTGATTGAATTTAGCAATTCTGAGTGCACAGATTTTTAGTTGAAGGAGCGTGCACGTTTCTTAAAGATTTCTCTTAGAGAATGCATCACGGGGAGAAGAAAGAAGATATCAAAGTCTCAGTGACTTTTCAGTTGTCTAACATTCTGGATTAGATATGTGCCCTTTAAAAACATGGTCATAATAGTTTCACATATCAACAGTTAAAATGTGAAGGCATGAATCCTATTTTAATTGGAAAGGAAAGCTAACTTGAAGAGCTATGTTGCAAGTTTGTCTGGTCAGATGCACTGCTACAGATATTTTTCAAGGTTTTCCAAGTGAGGAAAAGAATATTAAGGAAAAATGTGAGCCCTCTTCAGAAGAGAACAGGAGACTGGTAAGTTGGGACATGGACACGGCTGGGGTGCTTAGTGGTTTTTTGCCTCAGTTTAATTATTTTTTTCAGTTTTCTTTTACAATTGTAACCTTTTTCATCTGCTGCTGCTCTATATTCGTTATTAAGGAACATACTGGTTGCAGGAGTTGGAAAATATAAGCTGTTATTTGCAGTTGAAACCGAGCTAAGCATTTGCACTGAATATTATGGCCAAGTCTTGTTTTCTCATAGAATCATTAAGGCTGGAAGAGACTTCCAAGGTCATCAAGTCCAACTGTCCACCCAACCCTACCATGCCCACTAAACTCTGTTTCCAAGCGGAAAGTGTACACTGATATTTCCACACCTACATGGTTTTTCCACACCTCCAGGAATAGTGACTCCACCACCTCCCTGGGCAGCCTGTTCCAATGCCTGACCACTCTGTCAGGGAAGAAATTTTTCCTGAAGTCCAATCTAAATATCTGTTGGCACAACTTAAGGCCATTTCATCTCATCCTACCACTAGTGACTGGGAAAAAGAGACTGACCCCCACCTCTTCACAACCTCCTTTCAGGCAAAGAGCAATAAGATCTCCCCTCAGCCTCCTTTTCTCCAGACAAAACAACCCCAGTCGCCTTGGCTGTTCCTCGTAAGACCTGTCCTCCAGACCCTTCGCCAGCTTCACTGCTCTTCTTTACACCTACTACAGCACCTCAATATCCTTCTCGTATTGAGGTGTGCAAACTGAATACAATACTCCAGATGAGGCCTCACCAGTGCCAAGTGCAGAGGAAGATTCATCTCTCCAGCCCTGCTGGCCACACTATTGCTGATGCAAGCCAGGATGCTGTGAGCCATCTTGGCAACCTGGGCACACTGCTGGCTCATGCTCAGCTACTGTTCATCAGCATCTCAGGTCCTTTTCCACTGAGCAGTTCTCCAGCCACTCTTCCTGAAGCCCATAGCCTACATGGAGTTGTTATGACTAAAGTGTAGGACCCAGCACCTGGCCTTGTTAAACTCCATGCAACTGACCTGAGCCCATCAACCCAGTCTGTCCAGGTCCCTCTGCAGAGCTTTCCTAAGATCAACATACCCAGTCAGTTTGGTGTCATCTGCAAATTTTCTGAGAGTGCCCTCAACCCTCTTCTCTAGGGCATCGATAAAGATGTTAAACAAATCTGATCCCAGTACTGAGCCCTGGGGAACAGCTTGTGACCAGCAACCAGCTTGATTTCACGCCATCCAACAGAACTCATCAGGCTTAGTCATGCAGCCAGGTTTTTACTCAGCACAGAGCCTACCTGACTAAGCCACAAGCCTCCAGCTTCTCTAGGAGATGGCTGTAGGAGACAGCAGTCTATTATTTTCTGATATAAGAAATAAAAATTCTATGACAATATTGACTAGATCATTAGACAAACCTCGTAGGATCAGAAAATGGCAGAATCTAATAAAGTGATGATGGCTGCTCAAGACCCACTGACCAATTATTTACCACAGAATATTTATTTCCTCTGGTCTGTTTTTCCACAGAGCAGGAAAGAGAAGAGCTTGCATCCACCGCCTGCCGAATCTGTTATGGTGCTGAAGGCATGCACTTGCAGGTAATGGATTTCATGAGCAACCTTTGAAATCTTTTATGGGACACTGCCAGAATTTAGTTGGAAATGAGGAAGTGGCCTAAGGTCATGCATTATTTAGGTATGATTTCTCAGTCAGTGAGTGGTGAGACAATTAAAACAGCCAAAATTATTATTACTTCAGGATTTTGTTTGACTATTTTTCTCATCAGCTCAAAAATGGACCATAAAAAGGAAAATATATTCTGGCTTGATGACGTTTTTTAGACTCTTAACCAACAGAGAGACCTTGAAGTGTGAACGGTAAGCACGTGTAGCAAAGACATCCATCATCAAAACACAGAGCCTGTACTGTAATAAAATGCAAATACTTAATACAACCAGGAAACAATATGCCATACGTGTGACACCTTGAAAGATCTACAGTTGCTCCAAGACAAACAGACTGTGACACAGTGGCTTATGGAATTTCCATCCTTAGTGGAAGAAAAGTTAAGGCAAGAGTTTTGTCAGTCCCTCTTCCTCTGCTACATACCACATGAAAACTGAATTAATCAACCTCTCCATCTCCTGCCTATGAGGGTTTTTAGGTGATCGTGATGTAACACGAAGAAAACCCCCAACCTTCTGTCATTCATATTTCTATGCTTTTTCTAACTAAGTATTTTAGTCATTAATTTGGTAATTAAGTCACTAATACTCAGGGGCAATGTTGGACACCTTAACATGGGCCTGATAGCTAAGAAACAAGATGTAAAAGAGTCCTCTGCACTTTTGGATTGTCAGCTGAAAGCCAGACAGGAGAACCTGGGGTCCTAAAATGTCACTACACCTACTTTTATGACAACACAGAAGTTGGTGCCATTTTGCTTGAGATGTTTAATTTCCTGATTAGTCTGTAATGGAAAGATTCACTTTAAAGAATAAGGCAGATGTGTAAAGAGTCAGGCATTCACATCAGCAAGAGTTAACTCTGAGAGCTCTAGATCTGAGACTGTCTCAGAAATCTATCTAGAAACTCTGAGCTACCGCGATAAAGGAGAAAAATAAAATAAAATTCTAGTGTGACCCTGGGGAAAGAAAAGGAAAAAGCTGTGATAACCTGTAGACTATCAACACAGTTTCCAAGAAATCCCCTACACTTTCTGCAGTCTTTATCCAGTAGGACTTAAATCTATTCTGTGCTGAGACTTCCTCATGCAAAGGGATGTCAGTGTAAATAAGAGTAAGGGCTTATCCCATATATGCAGCCTAACAGGTAATTAACAGGTGACTCTTGGTGTCAGCATATGGCTACTGACATTGTGTCTTACCAAATTCCTTGAATACAGATTCAGTTATGTCCAGCTTTGCTGGATCCACTGTTCCTGCCTACCACCATCCTGTCTTGTGCAAGTCTGGCTTGTCATCACCTAGAGAAGACTGAGGATGTTTATGCTGAGCCTATTTAGACAGGGCTTGACACAAGATCCTCCCACACGCCCTATGGCAGTTTTGCAGGGTGTATCCTGAGTCCTAAAAACAAACTCATCCGACATCTTTACTAATTGCAATCAAGATTTTTCTCAGTTTCATGTTTGACAGTGGAATCAGAGTCTGCAAGAGCAGTGAGGGCATTAATCTGCCCCCAGAAGAAATCAAAAGACCCAGGACAGGAACGCTTCACGTGCAGTCAGAGAGCTGTGCTGTTACATGGTGTATGCACAGGTTTCAGACCGTGACAGCATCCCGTCACAGAAAGACAGACAGCTGGGTAAACAGGTTTTGGGAGACCTGCATGCTAGTGTTTCTGGTTTCCCTGCCCAGCCCAGTGTTCCAGCCTGGTCATGGCTTCAGACAGACATCTAATCTTTATTTGAACACTTATCAAGCATCTAGGCAAATTATTCACTGCAAAACTGCATGTTTCATTTCCAATCCTAATTGACCTGTGCTTCACATTCATTCAGGCTCTGGGTCTCCAAAGCCTTTAATAGATTGAACTTTCCTCCTGTGTCGGAAGCATCTGCATTTAGAGACCATAATCAGGCAGCTTCTTAACCTTCATGTAATTAAGCTCAATTGACAGAGCTGATTTGCTTATCTCACTGTAGAGACTCTTTCAGACCTCACATCATTCTTGTAGATCTTTTTTAAGCTGTTTCATGTCAATGCTGCTTTAAATTGAGTACATAGAACATAGTACAGGTCTCATTAATATCACAGAGAATCAAAATAGCTCTGTACCTCCACCTTTTATTTCTCCTTCTATTTATCTAAGAATCACATTTCATTTCTTAGCCACTGCTTCACACTATATTTCACCATTGCAGAATATTTCAGCAGTCAGCCTAAGTGTGTAACACCTTAAAATATGAAGCTACTTCATGGATTATTTTCCACACAGACCACACGACTCTGGTTTACGTTGTAAAAGGTGTGAGGCTTGCACAAGTCACAGCTGCTTCAGAATTTATCTATTTAAATAGTCCATGTGCTATGAATTGTGAGTGAAGAACAACAGGCCACCAGACCTCACCTGTGAGCAGTACATTTGCCTATATAACATTATGTTGACAGCCGCTGAACATAGGGGTCCTTCAGGCCTGTCAGAAGGTTGAGGAAGACTGTTCACAAGGGCAGGGAACGATAGGATGAGGGGTCCTGGTTTGAAGCTGGAAAAGGGTAAACTTAGTCTGGACGTGAGGAAGAAGTTCTTGGTTCTGAGGGTGGTGGATGCCTGAACAGGCTGCCTAGGGAGGTGGTGGAGGCCACGTCCCTGGAGACATTTAAGATCAGGCTGTACGGGGCTCTGGGCAATTTGTTCTAGTTAGAGTTGTCACTTCTTGTTGTAGGTGGGTTGGACTAGATGATCTTTGGAGGCCCCTTCCAACCTAACATGTTCTATGATTCTGTGATGTAAAATTTCCATTTAAAGTAAAGATGTACTCGGTGGTTACAAAATCATTGTTGCATTAAAACAAAAATACTCATTCTAGCTCTAGCAGAGGCATTTTATTCAACTTCCAAAACTGAGAAATAAAAAAGTGCATTTTGGAAATACTGTGTGAATGATTCAGCCTGAAGATCCACCTTACTAGTGGTTTGTGTCCTTAGTAGTAACCCCATAACAACGCTGTCAGCTCAGCTGAAGAGTGATAATATATGCATTATAGAATCATAGAATCATAGAATCATAACGGATTGGAAGGGACCCCAAAAGATCATCTAGTCCAATCCGCCTGCAA